>JANUWF010000730.1:0-27135 GCA_026120185.1 Voacanga thouarsii | reverse complement strand
GCTAGAGAGGGGTTTTAAAGGTTCAACTATGGAGTTTAATCTCTTAGGAACCTTCCCCAACTCCTACTCATTTTCGGTCCATAAGATGTCTTACACTTAGATATTTTGAACCTTCAAAGCCACAGTACTTTGTTGGAATTTTTCTGGAATAAAATTGGCTTGAACAAATTAAATAACCTAATGAATTGAGAAGTAAGAAAAACTAAAGATCAAGAAGGGTATGAATTTCCTTTGAAATTTTTGTAGGGTATAAGAGTTGGATTAGGGTACTCCTATCATGTCTCCCCTAGGACATCATCTCTACCCTTCTCTAAAGCACATAAGGCCGAAAATTCAACATTCCCAAACAAAAATAAAATTTAATCATGCTAAAGCTCTAATGATGGAATTTGAACCCAAGACCTTAAGAATTAATTCCAAAGCTCTAACCACTAAACCACAACAACTCTTGTTCTTATTTTCTCTCTAAAATATTTTTCCTATTTAATCCTCAAGCTATCTCCCTATTTTCACCTCAAGCAAAAATTATCATTTTGCCATTCTTACTTAATAAACACAATTAAGCCCTCGGGACTATAAAACACAAATCCAAAGCACATAAAATCATATAAAAATATATTTAAACATGCAAATAAATATGATATGCATCCCAACCCCCTTACTCTAAGGTTGGTTTCGACTGGGGTTTCACACACTATAGTTTCTAAAATGGGGTAATGATTTACTTTAACCAGTGAGTAGTCCCCTCACGCTAATAGTATAAGCGTATTTAGAATACATGAAATTGGACCACATGATAGTAATCCTTATAAATGAACTACAATAAATAAAGATTGGTCTATCGCCATTATTAGGTGGACGAGTACCCTTAGACTTGAGTATAAGTTAGTGATCCGCGAAGGTGGAGTTGTGCACTTCAATGTATGAAGGGTGAGGTCTTCATGCAAGGTCAATAACTTTGTATGTTAGGTGTATAACTCTAGTTAATTAATACAGACTTATACAATAGAGTTTTTATACTTCACTTAGTGAAGATATCATCCATTTGCGATTGTCCAGGATAATCTAAATAATCTAGGGCCCTAGAAATGTGGCTTAGTGTTTATGCTTTTGGGTAGTTCCCTGAGAAAAGTGGATACAAACCGAAAGTCATAGATTATTAGATTAGATATCAAAGGATGATCGATGTCATTGAGAAATGTGATAGTACATTTTTCCTATCTCAATAATGGGCGTTACGTAGAGGGGTATTTTT
Organism: Voacanga thouarsii; assembly: GCA_026120185.1. NCBI lineage: Eukaryota > Viridiplantae > Streptophyta > Magnoliopsida > Gentianales > Apocynaceae > Voacanga > Voacanga thouarsii. The sequence continues at coordinate 25,880 of JANUWF010000730.1, read as the reverse complement.
GTCATTACACCTGTAGGTCGGAGACACTGCACTTGCAATATTATTTTTGGGCCGAATATTTCCATATGGTGATAAATGAACTATTTAAAATGATAAAATATAGTTGTTTATTTGCAAGGATATTTTGATCATTTAGTCCCCAGAGTAGGTCAAGTAATCTTAGTTAAATTTATTTGCTATATGAACTTATCGGGTGAAATTAATATTAGAAGAATTATTCTAGAAATCCAATAATTATTTATTTTGGTTAAAATAATATTTTGGGCCAATTTAATTAAATTAATTTATTAATTAATTATCTTAGTTAATTTTATATTAGACCCATGAGGATCAATTAATTAATAAATGAGCTAATATTAAGCCCTGGGCTTATTAAAGAGATTGGGTCAAACCTCGGTCAGCCAGGGTTTGGTTAATATGGTTAAAAGGGTTTTTGGTAACCCTTGTAGCCACCCCACAGAGGAATAAGGAAACAAGGTGGCAAAAAGAAAAATAAAGGAAAAGGAAGAAAGGAAAAAGGTAAGGCAATGGAAGAAGGAAAATGAAGCTGTTGTTTTGTTTTATGTTGTGTGCATGCCATCTCGAATTCTAATTCACGTAGGATAAAAGTGAAAAAGAAAAACAACTTTCTCTGGGCTGCCTAAAATTCTTATTCTTAAATTTTTTTTTCAAATATTAGCTCTACCAATTTCTTCCTAATTTCTTCATCCTATTTCTACTTTCACTAGTAGATAGTCCATATGAGGTTTAAGAACACTCCAGAAGATTAAAAGCTAGCAACTTTGGTGTGCACGTTTGATGGGAATGAGTCAACGCTTGGCCAGGATTCCTGCAGAACAAGTGATCGTGACAAATCAAAACATTTCATCAAACCCAATTCTTCAGATATTCAATCTAAGTGAACATAAAGTAAGTATTCCTACACTTTGACTTGGGAAAAAAAATTAAATTACATACTTCCACTACGTATTTTATTTTCCTACAATCCTTCAAATGAATGCATGATTAATTCCCAATTCAAGTGTAGAAAAGGGTGCAACATTATACATTTGAGCCTGGAGATTGGTATAGGGGCACCATAGGAAAGAAAGACTTCCCATGTACTAGAAATCTAAACTTGACCTAAGAGGAGATAGACCATTTCAAGTCTTAGAAATGTTTGGAGATAATGCTCACAAGATTGATCTTCCTGGTGAGTATAATATTAGTGAGACATGCAATGCTAATGACTTATTTCCATTTTATATAGGTGATGATTTATGGATGAACCAACTTCAAGAAGGGGGAAGTGATATGAATCATTTACTAAGAGAAGAACAATTTCAAGGAGGAGCATGTAAGAACAACTCAAAGAACCTTGAATGAGATCGAGAGTAAGAAGGATTCAAGAGAACCTACAAATTTTCATGCAAGGAACCTTGAGGTTTGAAGATCCTTGGAAGGCAATAGAGGACCTAAAAGTGCTCAACTTGGTCATTATATAAATGGAAGATTAAGAATCACAAGGCTAAGAAAAAGTTGGAAAATAAGTTTTGGAAGCATAGTGTAAAAGATGCACAACCATGCATCAAGATGTGCAAGAGTATCAAAATGTGCAAGCTTCCATAGTTTTGCACAATATCATGCATGGTTATGTATAACACCATGCATCTAACGAGAACTCCACCGAAAGTTAGCTTGAACAACCATGCAATGTCCTGGACAACATGTTATGTTTAGTTTTAAGTCTTCTTTTGTGTCTATTTAAATTTCTTCATTTTGTAATTAATTTCAAGACCTTAAAATGTGTAATTGGGAAGGTTTTAAACACCTAATCTCTGGGGACTTGTCATGCAATTATCTTAGGGTAAAGTTTATATAAATACTCTTATTCAAGTAAGAAAACACAGCTTGGTGGTTAATCAAATGTTTGTGCAATTAGAGACTTTTGAATCCTCCTTAATCAAGTGAATTAGCCATTCTTTGTAAAAGTCTCTAAATCTTTGGATAATCCAATTCCTCTTATCTAATTTGGCCTTAGTTTCTTAGCGATCCTAGGGTTCTTCTGAGGACTAAGATTAGGTTCCTTCAATTCCTATGCTTAGGGTTTAATCTTCCTTGTTGAGATTAGGATGCTAAGATGTCCTAAAGAAGGCTAAATTTACTAATATAAGAGTTCTAGTTGCCTTTTCCTTCTAGGGTTCTTAGATTGGGGTGAGGTAGGAATTTGGGCAACTAATTTCTAAAGTTTGTTCCTCTGTTTTTGTTATCCATATTTTTCTCCATTTCAGACATTTGAAACCTAAATTCTAGGTTGAATTGTGAGCTAAATTGAGATAACATCATGCTGGTGTCTTTGGTATGTAACAAACACTATGCTTTTTACTTAAGATTCTTTGATTTAAAGACTATGCTCAATCAGGTAAATAGCTTGTTCAAAGATATCTAGAGGTGCATCAGAATGCCTCAAAAAGGCTACAGCTCAAGTTCTGAATAGCAAAAGCATGAGACCTTAGGAGGAGAACAAATGGGAGGTGTTAGCTCAAATGAGACTAAAATATAATGTGGATAATATGTAGGTTTAGTAAAGCATATCTCTAGGAACCATTTTGAGGGATAATAAGGTAAATATACTTGTTGCAATTGCATGTGGCATCAATAAGGCTAATTCTCCTTTCCATGCAGAGTTAATAGCCTTTATAAAAGGATTGCATTTCTGTCTAGGCAAAGGATTTATAAATGTCACTATTGAGAGTGATTGTCCACTTTCGATTAACAAGATTTGGTCTAATGAGGACAAATTTTACAAGCCTTAGCTCACTTGTTGACTAGCTAAAAGGTCTCTTACAGGAATACTCTTAAATAGATGCATCCATTATTATTTAATCTAGAAATTATCTAGCCCATTTACTTGCTTCAACTAGCTTACATGCTAGCAAAATCTGTTTATGTGATCATTCTATCCCACATGATATATTCTTCTTGACTTTGGTAGATATTCTATTAAAAACTATTTCTTTTCTTCAAAAAGAAAAAAGATAATCTTATAATCTATTGAATTAGTTGAAGTTAAATCAAAATCAATTTATGGATTAGTTTAATTGTCATTGTTCATATCCATGTATTAATGAATGGGTTTGAATATCTATTGCATATAAACTAAAATCGACACCCCAAATTATCATTCTGATATGCGTGACATCATTTGCCATAGCAAGAAGAGTAATGAAACTTCATTAAATCCTCCTAAACAATGAGAGAGGAGAAATATGCTCCAATACCTAAATATGATGCACGATCTTTGAGTGGAAAGCAAAAGGCATATACTCTAATGCTATTAGACTACTCGTGTTTTGACAATCTAAAAATTAAATGGATTGCATTTCTATCTTGGCAAAGGATTTATAAATGTCACTATTGAGAGTGATAGTCAACTTTTGATTAATAAGATTTGGTCTGATGGGGACAAATTTTACAACCATTTTTTCACTCATTGATTAGCTAAAAGGCCTCTTAAAGGAATACTCTTAAATAGATGCATCCTTTATTTGTTGATCTACAAATTATCTAGCCCATTTACATGCTTCGACTAGCTTACATTCTAGCGAAATCTCTTTATGGGATCATTCTATCCCATCTTGTAACATCCCTCCATGTGGACAGCATTGGTGAAGTATGGATTTTTTGGTGTGAAGTTAGGTATGAAGTAGGAAAATGAAGAATGATCCTTTTTTTGGGAATAAAAAATATTTGTTTGCAAATGTTTTTCTTATTATATTGTTTTGCATATAAGAATTTCCTGGTATGCTAAGCATACTTATCTATTTAAAAAATGTGTGATGAGTTATATCATGCATTATTTAATTAGGAAATATGTTGTTAATTAAATCTTATATTAATGGGCTTTAATTAAGAATAAAAGAGACCCCACATATTAATGAAGATAGAGAACATATATAATCCAAGTGGATCACACATTTTAATTAATAATCCTTAGATATTTAAATTTATGTGGTGACCCATCTCTAATATTTTCTTATATAATTTAAAATTGTATACTTTCTTCTATTATGTTCCAGAGGTTTCTATTATGTTCTAAAGACTTCTAATTATTTCCATTATTTTCTTAAATATTCTAATGTTGTCTAGTTTCTTATTCTAGCTTCCAAAAGCTTCCACTTTATTTTATTAATTTCCTAAAGTCTTCTACTTTCTTCTATTAATCTCTTCTAAATTCTAAAGTCTTCTACTTTCTTCCATAATTTTCCTATAGTTTCTAAGGTCTTCTACTTTCTTCTATCATTTTTCTACAACTTATAAAGCCTTCTACTCTTTTCCATTGTTTTCTTATAACTTTTAAACTTTTCTTACTTTTGCTAATTCATATAAAGAAACAAGAAAACAAGGAATAGAAGGAAAAGAATAAAGAAAAAGAAAAAATGGGAGAGAAAGAATGAGACCAAGAGAAGAGAGAGAGAGAGAGAGAGAGAGAGAGAGAGAGAGAGCAAAAAGAAGAAGGAGATTAGCATCTTGAAGCTATTAGCTTGCTCACATGAGAAGGTAAAACCTTTCCCTTTTTGAATTAAAGTTATTCTAAGCATGATAAGGATTATTTTTAATGTATAAATGTTGTATTGATGTTCGGTATATGAATTTGAGGAGATTGGGAATGATTTGATGGTGGTTTGATGTTGGATTATTGACTTAAAGTTGAGTTGGTGAGTTGGAATTGTTGAATCTGTGACTTGTTGCTCTCAAACCTGAAAACTTTTGTTGAGAAAGATGCTATCCTCTGTTTATTTAATTCTACTATGCCTTTAAGTAATTCCTATTGGAATCATGTTAATTATTTATTTAGTTGGTTTTATATGATTTTTCAAAATTACTCTATTCAGATTTTCTCGAAGGCTGATTTTTTTGTGATTTTCACCCACTGATTTAACCCTTATCCTTTTGAAATTTAAACTAGAATTTTAATACAAAAACTAAAATGGTTTACGAGAATATTTCCACAAGAATTACTTAATTTGGACTAATATTTTGATCTCTGTGATTTTTCTAAGAACACTACCATAGAAGTTAGTAACGTCACTTTTACTTTGAACAATTAATTACCCTAGCAAAACAACTTGGATTGGCCTAAAATTTTTATAGTAATTCAATATATGTCTAAGTTATCCGCTGAAAATTTTCATAGTGTTTGGAGTTCTATTTCTATATAATCTGATTTGCACAAAATGCACTCTATTTTGCCTTGTTATCGATAAACCCCTACTTTGATCAAATTGAAATTAAACTATATTTTTGTTGGGATGTATGCCCATTTAGACTAGGTTTCTGATATAATTTTAACTTGTATTAATAAAAATATTTTTCTCAGAAATTATTTGCGAAATCTTTCTTATATTTATGCACAATTTTTATTGGAAAAGACCCATTGTGCTTAATTAAATTATTCATGTGAATGGAGATCTTTCACAGTAAAGTATAGACTATGGGATACTTAACACATAAACTATTTTTCTTAACCAAATGATGAGAATGGGAATCTCATCATGGTAAGATTATTATGTTATGAATTCTAAATAAGGAATGCCTTACCTTTAGCTAATGAGTAGTTTTCTCATTTCATAACACAAGTGTATTTCGAATACGTAGAATTGGACCTATAGTAGTAGTTTCTAAAAAAGTACCATGTGATAAAAATCTAAACTACTACTGCTACAGTATGAACTTGTACTCTAAAGCTTGAGTATAAGTTGGTGGTCTGATGAAACTGGAAGTGTATGCTTTGATATACTATACTTAAGGTTCTTTAGAAAGACCAATACACTTGTATGTTGGGTATATGTAACTAGTTAATTAAGACAGGCTTATACAAGATAATTTCTATAATATATCGCCCATTGTGGTTATCCGAATAATCTAATTATCCAAGACCCTAGGGAAAATGACTTAGACATTTACTTTACGATAGCTCCCTTGGAAAGCGAAAAGTATTCCAAAAAGTCGTAGATCATTAGACTAGAAGCCTACGGATGGTAGATGTCTTTTATAGAGGTATTAGTACACTCTTTCCTCTCTAAATACACGGTGGTGTGTAGAGGGGTATTTTAGTCATTTCACCTATAGGTCAGAGACATAGCTAACGCATGATTGTCCTTGGGGTCAATATTTTCTTTTAGTGATATTAAGAAGTATTTAAAATGCAAAATATAACTATTTATATAGTAAGGGTATTTTGGTTATTTTAGAAGTCAAGGCGATGTGTCTTTTTAGTCCTCGGAATAACTCGTAAGTCTTAATTAATTTTAGATCGAGGAAATGGTCTCAATAAAAAAGGATCTTAATTTATTCAAGAAGTCTAATTTATTTTAGACTAGAATAACATAAAGGAATGAGAAAATTTAAGTTTATCATCTAGTTTAATTAGTTAATTAATTATTCTAGGCCTATGCCCAGATTGAATAATTAAAAAATTAACCTGGGCCTTAACTAGTTAATAAAAAGGCTTAAATAATTATTTTAGTTCATTTGGACTTATTAATTATTTATTGGATTATTTTAATAGGCCCAAGAATTAAATAATTAATGGTTATTATTTTGTCTCATTGGGTCCAAGAAAAATAATAAATTATTATTAGCCCAATAGCCTAAACTAAAGGGTTTTTTTAAATTCACAAAATAGAAGAGTTTAGGCTATGCCAAACCTCTTCTGTTAGTAGTCTCTAGGAGATTTGAAATATCAAAACCCCGGTGTTTTGGTTATCAAGGGTGAATAGTCGTGGGTTTTGTTTTTGGGGATAAACACATAGAACACATGAAAAAGAAAAAGGACCAGAAGCCTTCTTCCTTCTCCTCTCTCTTTCGTGCATTTCTTTCATTCTTTGCTTTTCTTGATTTTGCTAATCAATAGCATGGGTTCAAGAATTCATTAGAGACTAGTTTATCCTCGCCTAAATTGTTTCACCAACAAGTAAATAGGCGGTGGAATATTTTGAGTTCTCGAGAAGGGCTCATATTCATGCAAACCAGAAGAAGTAGACGGATCGAGGGATTTGAATCGAAATCGTAGTCCAAAGAAGAAGTCGTTCCAGTGGTTCATTCATCTTCTTCATGGCCAAAGGAAAATTTACGTCACAGAGGTATCAATTTAATTCCTCTATTGTGTCGTCTTTGTGCCAATTTTCTTTTAGCTTTGTTTTTATTTTTTGCATGCATGGGTTCTGTTTGATTTCAAAGCTTCAAGTGGTATCAGAGCGTTGATGCTTTTGAATAGCTTAGGATTGATGCATGCTAATTAATAAAATTGGTAAGATTATTTTTTATGAATACTTGAGATCCTTCACTGTTTTGGTATGGGTAGATTGTTGTGTACACCTCACGGTTAAGGTTTAAGACATTCTGTAAATTTTTATAGCTTAGTTTAGCAATCATGTAAACCCAATTTGAAAAGGTATAGGTAGATGTGGTGTTTATTTTTGATGAAAAATGTAACACGAAGCCACCTTAGATCGATTACGAAGAAGTTGCAGAGTTCTAAAAAATTTTGCAGATGAAACAACAAAAAAAAAAAAAAAAAAAGAGGAAGACAAACCAAGCCGACCAGCCCAGCCGCCAGTTGAGCCAAGCCGCGGCTCAGTCTACCCGAGTCGAGGCAGGTGCCTAGGCCAGGCATGGCTTCAAGCAGCAACCGGGCCTAAGCGCACCTCGGCTTGGCATCGCAAGAAGCATCTTGGGCAGGATGCAATTACATCATGCCCAGGATGGTGACCGGATCATGGTCATGGGTGGGCATAGGTCGCGGGCACCCGCCCGCAGATCATCGTCAATAGGTCTTCCCATGTAAAGTATGATGGGAAAAAGAATACTTATTCCCTGCTCAAGGAGGGAACTAAGTTTACCTTCACCCTCATGGCCCCTAGTGAGGTGAACAAAAATCAAAGAATCATGAAGGAGAGAGAAAAGAAGAAGGGAGCGCAACATGTTAAGTAAAAACAAGAAATTGAGAGGAAAGAAAAAGAAAGGTAAGAAAAAGAGTTGAGAGAGAAGATGGACAAACAAGTACTTTTGACAATCAAGGATAGGAGTGAGCAAGGATAAGAGAGGGGAGGTAAAAGAAGAGTGAATTTCTTTGCAAAGGAAAGTGAGGTCATAGAGGCTATAGAAGTTAAGAAACCGGTTATTCTTCTTTTATGTAAAGGTTCTTATGTTTCTACTAATGATTCTACAATGTCTTTGCCTAATGAAATTGTAGCTATTCTTCAAGAATTTAAAGACGTTTTTCTAAAGGAGGTGCCCGAAGGACTACCACTCATAAGAGGGATTGAGCAACAAATCGACTTTGTGCCCGGAGCCGTTATCCCCAATCGACCGACAAATAGAAGCTAACCCGAATGAGTCTAATGAGTTGCAAAAGCAAGTAGAGGTATTGCTTGAGAAGGGACATGTGAGAGATAGCCTAAGCCTATATGCGGTTCCGGTTCTCTTGGTGTCCATAAAGGATGGGACATGGTGTATATGTGTGAGTTGTCGTGCTATCAACAACATCACGGTAAAATACCGCTATCCCATTCTTAGGCTAGATGACTTATTTGATGAGTTATTTGGTGCATGCATTTTCTCTAAAATTGATTTGAAATCCGGTTATCATCAAATTAGAATAAGAGAATGGGATGAATGGAAAACGGCTTTTAAAACCAAACATTAGTTGTATGAGTGGCTAGTCATGCCCTTTGGATTGTCTAATACTCCTAATACTTTCATGCAGTTAATGCACCATGTTTTGAGAGAATTCATTGAAAAATTTGTTGTTGTATACTTTGATGATATATTAACCTATAGCAAATCATATGTGGATCATTTGAATCATATTCAAAGTGTGCTTATTGCCCTCAAAAGGGAGAGATTGTATGCTAATCTTGAGAAATGCTCTTTTTGTTTGGAGAGAATCGCATTCCTTGGGTATGTTGTGAGTGCCAAGGGGATTGAGCTTGATGAGGGAAAAGTGAAAGCCATCCAAGATTGGCCAACCCCTACCATCATTACCCAAGTCCATAGTTTCCATAGGCTAGCTAGCTTCTATAGGAGGTTCATCTAAAATTTTAGCACTATAGCAATCCCTCTAACCGAAGTGGTAAAGAAAAAGGTGGGATTTAGGTGGGAGGAAGTCCAACAACAAGCCTTCCAATCCCTCAAAGACAAATTGAACCAAGCTCCAATTCTTATTCTTTCTAATTTTGAGAAGGCCTTTGAGATAGAGTGTGATGCAAGTGGGATGGGAATAGGTGCGGTCTTGACCCAAGATAGAAAATCCATTGCATACTTTAGTGAGAAATTGTCCGGGGCGGCCCTCAATTACTCTACCTATGATAAAGAGCTTTTTTGCCTTGATGAGGACCCTAGAATATTAGCAACATTACCTTTTGCCAAGAGAGTTTGTCATTCATACCGATCATGAGACCCTTAAACACCTCAAGAGCCAACAAAATTTGAACAAGAGGCATGCAAGGTGGATAGAGTTTATTAGGATATTTCCATATGTCATTCAATACAAGAAGGGTAAGGAAAATGTGGTAGTGGATGCACTCTCTCGAAGGTATGCATTACTAAACTTTTTGGATGCTAAACTTCTTGGTTTTAAGCTTGTGAAAGATTTGTATGTTGATGATGAGGAGTTTGGGGATATTTTCCACGCTTGTGAGAAAAGTGCATTTGCTAAATATTATAGGCATGATGGTTTCTTGTTTAGGAAGGCAAGGCTTTGTGTGCCAAAGGGATCCATTAGGGTGTTGCTAGTTAGGGAGGCCCATAGTAGGGGACTAATGAGGTATTTTAGTGTTGCAAAAACCTTAACGCATTCTTAAAGAACATTTCATTTAGCTAAAAATGAGAAAGGATGTAGAGAGACATTGTTCTCAATGCATTATTTTTAAGCGAGCTAAGTCTAGATCTCTTCCACATGGTCTTTATATTCCTTTACCCACACTAAATGTGCCTTGGGTTGATATATCAAATGGACTTCATCTTAGAATTGCCTAGGTCCAAGGGGGGTAAAGATTCTATATTTGTGATTTTTGATCGATTTTCCAAAATGGCTCATTTTGTGGCTTGTTCTAAGACTAATGATGCGTCCTATATTGCAGATTTATTCTTTAAGGAAGTGATGCAAATGCACGGGATTCCAAAGACTATTGTCTCGGATAGAGATACTAAATTCCTTAGCCACTTTTGGAGAGTTTTATGGAACAAACTTAGTATTAATCTCTTGTTTTCCACAGCTTGTCATCCTCAAACGGACGGACAAACGGAGGTGGTCAACCGAACACTTACCCAACTCTTGCAGTTTATAATTAAAAAGAACTTAAAAAATTGGGAGGGGTGCTTGCCACACATTGAGTTTGCTTACAATAGGGCTATTCACTCTACCACTTTTTATTCTCCTTTTGAAATTGTATATGGTTTTAATCCTCTAACTCCTTTAGATTTGGTTTCTTTGTCTATAGGTGAACGATTAAACCTCAATAGAGCTAAAAAGGTGGAAATGGTGAAAGTACTTCATGAGAAGGTGAAAGCAACCATTGCAAAACGCAATGAAGAGATCGCCCATAAGTGCAGTCAAGGAAGGAAAAATGTGTCATTTGAGCCGGGCGATTGGGTACTGGTGCATCTTCGCAAGAAGAGATTCCTCACACAACAACAGAGCAAACTAGATCCAAGGGGAGATGGTCCATTTCAAGTTCTTGCCAAAGTTGGTGATAACGCTTATAAAATAGATTTACCCGGTGAGTATCATGTTAGTGCAATTTTTAATGTTAATGACCTATCTCCTTTTGATGTAGATGATGGCAATGATCCGAAGACGAATCATTTTCAAGGAGAGGGAGATTATGAGACTCAGCTTCATCATGGAGGTCAAGATCAAGGAGAAGGAAGCGTAACCATACAAGGACAAGGACCGATGACAAGATCTAGGTCCAAGAAGCTTCAAGAGGATTTTCAATCGCTCATAAAACCATACTTTAGGATAGAAGAGGGTTGGAAGGTTGAGGAAGCCAGCCAAGAGATCATTTTGATGACTATCCAAGAAAGACCCCAACAAGAACTCAAGCCGACAACAATGGCGGATGAAACTTGACCAAAAAGGCCTTCCAGCGGACAGCCGGCGCCGGCTTCAAGTAGCCAAACCGGTGTCGGCTTCATTCTGCTCAACCACGAATTCATTTTGGCATTCAACCACCCAAAGACAGTCTGCAACCGGCGCCAGCTATAGTGTCAAAATCAGCACCGGTTCCATCTTGGGCAACCGACGGCTGCCCCGTGTTTTTGATATTTTCTCCGATTTTCTTCAATTTTAATTGCTTGTAAAGACTTATTATGACCTTAAACCGTAATAGAACCTCAGGGATTACTTAGCTAAGGTTAGGGTAGTATAAATAGAACCTTTTGTGATTTGACAACACAATTCACACACTTTAATTCAAATTTGACAGAGAATCTTGAGAGGCCCTAGCCTCCTTGTTCATCTTGTTTATGACCATGCTTAAGGGGTAGTCCTCCTTATGAATGAGTCTATAAATCTTTTGGATAATCTAATATTGTTTTCTTTGAATGGGTCTTAGTTGCTTTGTTCTTTTAAGGTTTGTTTGAATTCCAATATTTGGGTGCCTATTTTCTCTATTCTATTTGTTCTTGTTTGCCTTTGTTGCTTCACGGATATTGAGGTGAGATTATAGTAGAACTTTCTACTTTTCTTGAGGGTCTTTGAAGCTTAGTTCTTCAAGGGTTTGATAGAGGGTAGGTTGTTATTTCACTTTCTCCTTTGTTTTGTCTCTAGAAGAATCTCTGTTTTGGCCCCATTTGGTTGAGTTGAAGACATATCCAACTAAACCACTCACAACACCAAGAAAAAGCCCACCCAAAGTCATATCAATTTGCAATTCGATGAAAGATAAATTTTGCGAGTAACACTCCAAATAGAATAGAGAAATCAATAAAATCATATTTTCATTAATCAACTCCAACTTGGTACAAAATAAGGGAGTATCCTACTAGGTACTCCTTTTATTCTTGCGAAACAAAATTCAAAATAAAGAATAAATGTTGAATCAAATAAATAAATGAACATCTCTTCATGAAAATAAAAGAATAAACACTAAGAGTCCTATAAACTCTAAGCTTCACTAGAGTCAATAGATTCCTCAGAAGTCTCAGGAGAAGGTTCCACTATCCATCTTGCACTACTGTTGGGATGATCTTTCACACAATCCTCGGTGAAACCAAAAGATCGGGGCTCCGTCTTAGGTTAACCTAAAATGTACTCCTCATCATCCCTACCCCTCAACTTGGCCCTCAACTCGCATCCCTAAGCTTTTTCATAGCTAAATCAACGCAGCTCTTAGGCCCCTAGATTCTGACTCATATGACTCGCTTCCCAAAAGCATTAGGATTCCTTCCTCTATTGATGGGGTCACAGGTGTATTAATACTATCCTCCCTCTCAATCACTTCCGCTTCATCCTCGCTCTCAAGCTCTCCTATCTCCCCATCAATCTCAAGTCCTCCTAACTCATCCTCACTCTCATCACCCATTGCTCCTCCATCCACGATCTCCCCCTCATCATCTCCCTTATACTCTACCATACCCCCATTCTTCTCAAGTGCAGACATCTCTAGTATCGAGTCCTCGGGTTCTTCCTCTATTCCAAAGTCTTCTATCATAGGTGACTCATGGTCTACCTCATCCTCACAAAAAAACCTTCCTCCCTTGTGTTCTGTCTTTGAATTAGATGTTGATGAATTTGGTACAGTGGGGGGGGGGCTAGGTGCTCTACCACTCACGGGACCACACATAAAAGACAAATCTTTGGTCACAGCTGCGGATCTTCTAGTCATCCTATAAATCAAATATAAAGAAGTCAAAACATAATCTCAATTCCTAGCATTCAAGTATTATTCAATAAATCTTAATTCCTAGGGTTTAGGTACTATTCAATCAAGTCAATCACCTAAACCTAATCTCTGATACCAATTGTAACACCCCACTACCTACATACGCAAATAGGGTGGGATGTCACCACATCCAATGGACCAGGGATCTCTATAATGAGGTATAAAAGGAAAATGACAAGATAGAATAAAAACGATAATCATATTACATTCGAAAACAAAACTTACAAGTCTGTAAATTTAGAAACTAATAATCGTCTCTCAAAAGAAATACAAAGCAAAATAAAATAAACTGAACGATCATCTCTTATTCCTTCAACCTGCTCAATAAAAGTACTCTCATGAAAACATGATATAAAATAGTGTTAGAATAGATTCTCAGTAAGTCTCATGTGTGCATATGTCACATTTCATGCATGCAGGTTTATCAAAACCGTAAAATATGTTTACAAGTCAATTTTTGTCAGTAAACAACCATTGGGTGGAGCAATACTCAACATATTCAAAACAACTCCCAATAAATCATCCAATCATCAATATCATAGATTCATAATTTAGGGATTAGTAAAGATTCAATATCAATATCAGTATCAATGCAATATTATGACTACCATCATGATAGCTTCCAGTGTAACCGTTCAACATTGTCCAGTGAGTAATCCGTCCACTAGGGTGAGATACTCTTCCTTCTCTACACTCAACACACCGGTTGTCTAATTTAGAAGAATAAAGTCTACATGGACCAACATACTAGCCCGGACAGGCCTGACTAAGTAGCACTATCGCCTCTTTAAGCAAAATTTATCTTCTGCAGGTGGTCTCCTGCCAGGAGACTCACTCGAACTTTCAAAGACTAGTACCACTAGCCTACTGCCACTAAGTACTCAATGCTCCCTATTTAGGGATAGAATCATTTCCCTTGATTTCACAATCATTGATTACCTTGTCTATGTAAAATGTGGTTTTTCACAACAAGCTTTCCAAAACATTTTAGTAATAAAGGAAAAGAAACCATTTTTAATTTAAAAGTTGAGATTTGACAAAATCATTTGGAGTTTAAAATATCCGGGTTTTCAATCCAAGTATCAAAATACCACAATATTATTTCATCATATTCAACCATCGTTTCAATAATCATAGTGACACCATTCCAATACCATTGTACAAAAGACTTGCAAACATTTAACATTTAGCAAAATAGTTATACAAGGAATTACTTGGATATTCTCAAAAATCAACCAAAGCAATGCTTGATCTCTTTTTCACTCCCTTCCTTATGTAGAATAAATGATTCTATAATTAGAAACCAAACATGCAACCACTTATCCTTTCATGCATCATGAATCCATATGATCATATTAATCATCTAATTCATCCATAATATTTAGATGGATTAATTCATTAAATCACCTCTATACTTTCCATGGTCATACATCTCATCCATGCATGCTTATAATCGGTTCACATTAACTATATAATGAATTCCATAATAAACTACGATCAATTTCATATATTAACCCTAACTTCATTAAAAGATCCCATCTTTATTCAACATACAATAGTTCTAGGTCATTATAGCAATATTAAACCATGCTTTACTCCATATACCCCTAGTTCACAATATTATACCATCAAATCTCACCAGTCCTATCTATTCATGCTTTTCATGTAAGACTTCATGCATAATAGCATCACTATAATGTCAACCTTATTTAAATTAGTAAAGTTAAGTCTCAAATACCACTTTGACGGCACAACCAGAGAAAATGTGGCACCTTTGGTGCTTGATTAAGTTTACTTTGGAAAGAAGAGTCGAGTGGTTGCTCTTAATTTCCTTGATTCCAAGGTCATGAGTGATAGGGGTAAATCAGTCCCCTTTGGTTTGAAATTTAGGAGAGAAGAAGAAGATGAATTGAATAAAAGTTGGAGGAGGTTGAAGAGTTGCATACCTTGCTCTTAGGTTTCAATTTTGGTGGAGATTGGTGTAGTTTTGGCCGCTCTAGGGAAGAGGGTTGGCGACTGAAATTTTTGGGTAGTAGAGGGTGTTTAGGGTTTGATTGAGAACTGGTTTGATGAAGGGAATAGGCTAGGGTTAGGTGCTTTGGTGTTTAGGAGAAGTTGATCTTACTTCGGTCTCTTAATCACAAGAAGGAAAAGATGACAGCTTTTGTCTCTATTACTGTAGTAGAATTCCAGCAAGGTTTAAGCGGGGTTTAGTTCTAGTTTTTGGCTTGCTAATATGTCTAAAAATAATAGAGAAAAGAAAAGGAAAGTTGGATGGTTTTTTGACTCTAGTCTTGGGGAAAATTGAGAGGTGAATGGTGAGGTCTTGTGCTATTGTTTTTGCCTAAACAAGAGAGGGATTTGAGAGGAAGGGCAGTTGGAATTTTTGTGAGCTTGGGGTGTGCTAGGGTGGCCAAAAATAAGGGGAGAAGAAGGGGAAATTTCTGGTTTTTGATAGCCTAAGAGAACTTTGATTTGTTAGGATTACTTATGGTAGATTCCCCCTATATTTTTAGAGAGTTGGAGAGAAACTACCTTACCTATCAAGGTGGCGGCTAGGGTTTTCAATTCTAGAATTTCCAGCAAGGAAAATAGGATATCAGTCTAAGGAATAATTTAGTTAATGTCTTAATTTATTTTAGGTGGAAATAATTATTTTTGGTGGAAAAATCTAGTTTCCAAAATCAAAACTTCTATCTTTTTCTTTCCATAATAAATCCTTTGGATAAGATCTTTAGGAAACTCTAGATGTTGGAATATTTAATTTCCTAAAAGGTTAAAATAAAATGTTAACTAAAGAATATTAGGAATTTAATTTACCATAATTCTTTTTTAGCAATCCCCTTCCTTTTTTTTTTTTTTTTTTTAGGAGGTGGAAAAATAAGAAGGTGGCAACCTTAGGGTTTCGGCGAAGAAGGGGAAAAAGTACGGAAAAAGAGTTTAGTTAGAAATACGATGGAAAAGGTTTGAAAGAATTGGGATTCGAACTCAAGTCACCAAAGAATGCACACTAAGCTCTAACCATTATTCCACAATAATTCTTATGTTAACATTCATCAAATAAATTCCCATAAGTCTAACTCAACTCACTTCATTCTTCTTTCATTAAATTCTACTCCACAAAAACAAAGACTCTACTACCTCATATAACACAACTATGTCCAAATAAATAACTCAATGAAACATCAAGCGCATAAATCACATAGGCTTCACAAAAATAGTTCACACTTATCAAATAAAATATAATAGGCTATGCTATGCATGACTTACAAGATGTGGTATTACACAATGTCCATAGTCTGATTGATTGCAGTATACGCATTGAGTTAATCATATATTTTGTCACATTTATAGGGTTAAAATCCTATGGTGTTGATGGTATTGGTTGCACTGAAATACATCCAATTGAGATCACAATATAGTTTCGAATATGAAAATTGTATTTTTAAAATATAGTATAGTTTATGATTAATGGTGCCAAGTTACCATGCGATATTGTAATGGCATATTTTCCCAAAAAGAGAATATAGCTGCTTTCATGAATTTCACAAATGAACCTTTCATAAGCATATTGTTACTTACATATTTACAACGGTTCCAATTACCCTAATCATGCACCATAAAAAAATTTGTTATTGTTAAAATCTTTACATGACCCACTATAAGACTTGCTGATTATATCTCACACGATTTTATTCATGTTTTACAGGCAAACTTGTATAGACTCAAGGCCTTAAGAGGATAATCAATATATTTTGAAACATTTTATATTTTGTATTTGGGTTTTAAGTCCAAAAGGTTTTGTCCTAGAAGACTTATAATGACTTATATTCTACACTTGTAATCAAGTTTCTTTTAGAGATATTTAAACCTTCCAAATTTATTTATTTATTTAGTTATTTGTTATAAAACCTACTTGTTACTTAGATGGGGTGACATTCACGACTCGCCAAACCTGTGGTCGTAAAGTGTTACACACCTAATATATTCTTCTTCACTTTGATAGATATTCTATTAAAAAATATTTCTTTTCTTCAAAAAGGAAAAATAATCTTAGAACCTATTGAATTAGTTGAAGTTTAATTAAAATCCATTTATGGATTAGTTTAATTTTCATTGCTCATGTCCATGTATTAATGAATGGATTTGAATATCTATTGCATGTAAATCAAAATTACCACCCCTAATTCAAGAAGTGTAATGAAACTTCATTAAATCCTCCTAAACGATGAGGGAGGAGGGAGTAATATGCTCCAACTGCCAAATATGATGCACCATCTTTGAGTGGAAAGCAAAAGGCATATACGCCTACGCTGTTAGACTGCTCGTGTTTTGGCAATCTAAAAATTAACGCGAGAGGAACATCTCCGGCTGGTCTAATTCTATTTACTAGAAGAGTAGCAAATATATACATATATATATATATAGCTGAAACTGAAAACATAGGTATAGCTGCCGTCAGATGTGAGACTGTATTCAGGGCATGAGTCATATGTACACTTCAAACTTATTTCTGCACATAATATAAAACCAAAAAGCGAGAATATATAATAATCGCAGGAGTTGACCTTCTGTTGATTCACGCTCTTCTATGTATCCTTATGAAGTTTGTTGTATTCATAGCAATTGCAGTTGAGCAGGAATAGATTCCAACCAGACATAGAGACGAAGAAAACAACAAGAGGGCCTTCCATTGTCTTCCTGATATGAGAATAGCCAAAGTAGTTGATACTACAGCAACAGCAGAAAGGGCACTTTTCCATGTTTGAAAAGCTTTAAGGACATTCCTGCACTCCTTGCAATGGATTACATGTCGAAAATATCGGTTGGCAAAGTTTGGAGCGTGCAATGTTCCTATTCCACCCTTGGCTGGCTGAGAAGCTGAAAGGTTTGCAACAAAGCCAGCTGGAGCATGCTCAACCACAGCAGGTTCTTTGGGCAGTGAAATGGTGCTATATCCAAAATGATAAGGCATCCCATGGCCAACTTTGTCCATCCACCTCCGATACTCAACCACCCATGTATCTGAGGACCTCAAGTTAATGTACAAGCGCTTTGTGGGGACCTTTTCTTTCATTAGGAATTCATTCTGTGATGAAAGGAATCCCATATCTTGCTCAAAAACCTTACTTGCATTTTGATGTAAGTACCACTCTGGAATCACTTTCAGCAGCCCAGCTGGTTTCCGTGTGTTTCCAAACCTCACAATCAGCATTGATTTTCCTTGTCCAGAAGGTCTACACAGGAAAAGCCCAGAAAAATAGTGCTTCTCCCCGTTCTTATCGACAATTTCCCGGTTGTTTTGAAGAACACAAGGTGCTTCAAATTGCAAGAAATTTGGTATATAGTTCGGCATGGACTGATCCTTTTCCATTCCCCAGAAGCCAGCAAATCCCCTCTGCGTTCTTTCAGTCACCTTGAAAAATAATGGTCCAGCATCTTCCCTTTTGGCTGTAAAATCTGTTCTATCATGTGAGATAGGAACATGAGCAGGATCCATAAGGTTTTCCAGAAGAATAGAGTGATCATAGGGAAGCTCATGAATTGTTGAAATATCTTGAAATCCAGGCCGGGCAAAGTTCTCAAACCAGGGAATTTTTTCAGGTTTTGGTGGTGTTTTATGAGACATCCATACCCATAGAACTCCCTGGGAATCTATCACCTCGTATGTTTTCAGACAAACCGATCGAGGAATGCTTGCATCAGAAGGGA
Organism: Voacanga thouarsii; assembly: GCA_026120185.1. Classification (NCBI taxonomy): domain Eukaryota; kingdom Viridiplantae; phylum Streptophyta; class Magnoliopsida; order Gentianales; family Apocynaceae; genus Voacanga; species Voacanga thouarsii. The sequence goes on along the minus strand of JANUWF010000730.1, from coordinate 7,239 downwards.
GCTGTCCAACATCTAAAGTTAGAAATTCAACACTTGAATTTCCCATTGAAGATGATGGAAGCTTCAAAATGTGAAAAACATAGCATTCGGGAAAGAAATATCAACTGACCTGGGGTATCTTTACACATTTGCCATCCCCTTCAAACTGCCAACCATGATATAAGCATTCTAGCCTCCCGTTAATTAATTGACCTTCAGAAAGTTTTGCCAACCTAAATTTGTAATAAACAAGGTTCAAGTTTGAAATCTAGTTAGACAGCCTTTCAAAAGCTGATACTACTAAGCTTTTAGATTAAATTTAGACCATACAATTGTGCATAACTTCAATAAGAACCAAAAGGTAATCTGCTATAACTGCTTTCTTAAATGATGAAACATCTCATCTAATCTTCCTTGATAATATCCACTGTACCTATATTCTAATGGACATATCTTATCAATTCAAGAAGGATAGCTGATCCTCCAAGCAAAGGAATGAAAAAAGATCCATTACCCATAAAGGATACAAGAATCTAAAATGAAGCAGAACACTACTTGTACATGGTTACACCCGTTATACAGCATCTGGAGAAATCAAAAGCTATAAAATAGTACGTTCATAAAAATACAGCGATGGAATAGTAATCTTCTTTAGTCTACAGAGTTTAGACTGGAACCAGTTTGTGCCATGGTGCATCTACACTTACAATTACTGCATTGTCTCTTATTCCTCTTAAAGAACCTGCTTTAGCACTAATTTACTTGAAGTCCTTATTCCAAAGTGACAACATGAATGATTAACGTGGTCTATGAAGCCAGGAAAGGTGAAAGAAAACGGAAAAGAAAAGATAGACAAACTATCTGTAACTTGTAAGTTTTACTCTCCAAAACTATTAGACTCACCATTGCCCAATTTGAATAATATTTGGCATAAAGATACCAAAATTTTCCTTTGTAATGGAAGAATATATCTTAGAAGTAGTGGTAACAGATGACTTACTAAACCTCAGCATCATTTAGCTATAAGCTAATGAATCAACCTTATAGCATTTAATGGAGTCCACGGGCGGGAGATTAGGCTCAAATGGAAAGTGATAAATTGAAATGAAGATCTCATCTCTGCAAATGCATGATTATGTAGAATGGTGAGTTGCATAAATACAGTAGCATATTAGATGAATATTTACAACTACTACGGAGTAGTGTTCACTAAAGAAATACCATTTATAGGGATATTTGTGTACTCATGGAATAAGAACACCAAATAATACTCACCTTTTGCTCATTTGAATTACTTTTTGCATAAAAGTACAAATTTTTTCCCTTGGGAATGCATGAATATATCTTAGGAGTAATGGATGGCTTGCTAAGATTCAACATTGTTTAGCTATACTAAGCTAATGAATCAACCTTATCCAATGGAGTCAGAAAGCAGGAGATTAGGATGCTAACGAGAAGTTATACATGGAAACAAAAAAGAATAATAAAATAAATACAAAAATAAATCATATCCACAAATGCATGATTATGTAGAATGGTTAGCCACATAAAAACACAATATTTGAAGAAGAATTACAACTACCACGGATTAGGGTTCACTAAAGAAATACCATTTCCAAAGTATATCTATGAACAAATGGAAAAAGAACACCAAACCAAATTAATGAAAAAAAACTAGGACAAAAAGTACAGGAGATCCTAAACTTTTTAAAGTTTTGTTCTTTGCCCTCTAATTAGACTTGGTTATTCAACTATTGAATGGACCAATTTTGCACTTCCATCCAAATTTGACCATTTGAGTCTAACAGAAAAAATATCATGTGAATTAACCATGAACTTTTTTGGGCCTATTTCTATCATTTCAGAAATGAAAAATTTTGGGTGTGTTGTTACATTGGGATTATATTCATTTTTTTAAAATGTAAGTATGATTTTGAATTTTATAAATAATTTATAAACTCAAACATTAACATTGTGATCTACTTGAAAAAAATAAAATTGCTAATATTTTACAAATAAAATTCATTTCCATTCAATCCATTTCTCCATTAAAAAAAAACTAAAACAATATTCTTTTGAAAATGGTTTCGAAACAAGTGCAGCCTTGAATTCACCCCAAGATTAAAAAAATAATTAAAAATCATGGAGGCACCCATAACCGTACTAAAACCTTTTTTCTACATTTACTTTTTTTCTGTCTTTTCATTCTTTCATGCAGAAAAACCCAACCTACTGACAAATACTCCGGCAGCAGTTAGTTACTACCGGTGATCATCAATTTCGATCCCAAGCCACTTAAAATGTACTAAACAAATCCTTTCAACCTTTAGATAATAGAGCTAACAACAAAATAGTTGAATCCACCTTAAATGTTACAAATTTGATGAAATTTCATCAAATAAAGAGTTGATCTGCCGGCACCAAAGTTAGCATTGTTGTTGGCCATGTGACCAGAAGGAAAATGGGAGGATGGGAGCTAACGGCTGCAGCAATGTTGAACGGGAAGTAAGAAGAGAAGAAAAGGTGTAGCAGGCCATGATTGAATTGGCTAATGCAAATGTCGATCTTGACTAGGGGAGAAAGGGAAGAAGGTAGACAACAAAAACAACATCAACAACAAACTAAGCCTTAATCCCAAGAAACTTGGGGTCGACTATATGAACCAATGTCAGGCAACGTATGGTCATCTACATGGATCTTCTCTCGCCACTTCCTTCTATCGACCGTCATACTCTCATTCAAATCTAACAAAGACATATCTCTCCTAATCACCTCTATCCATGTCGTTTTAGACCTGCCTCCTCCTCTGTCTAACCTATCTTACCTCTCTCCCTTAATCGTCCTAATAGGAGCATCCCTTGATCTTCTCTATACATGCCCAAACAAACACAGGCGATTTTCTCTCATCTTTTCCTTAATAGATGTCACTTTCACATTTTCCCTAATGGTCTCATTTCTGATTCTATTCTTTCTAGTATATCCACACATCTACCGTAACATACGCATCTCAGCTACTTTCATTTTTTGAATATGACACCTTTTAACTGTCCAACATTCCGTGCCATATAACAAAGCAGGTCTTAAGGTTATTCTGTAACAAGGAGGCAATATAGTGTTAAGGTGAATAAGCACAGGGAGCTAATCTAGAGGGGAGAGCAAAGGAGAAAGAATAACTGAAGCCTAGCTGAAGAGGTTGGGTCTGCGAGTGGATGCAATCCATGACAGGTAAAGATGGACATTTCTTTTTAGAGCAAACTATTCTGATGACCCTCCAACTATTGTGAAATTCAACTTTTGCCCTCTAACTAAAAAAAGTGTAAGACAGTTTCTCGAATTTTCTAATCGTCTAAATCTTATCCTTCTAAGACAATTCCATTAATTTTTAACGGTATTTTGGTAATTTAAAATTTTAATTTAAAATATATTATTTTTATTCATTTTAAAATAATTTCTTTTTTCTTTTTCTTTCTTTTCTTCTTCCTTTTTTCCCTTCTTCTTCCTCTTTCTTGCGGCTGCAACTCCAAACAACAGCATACATCGCACCACCATCACCCTCACTAAACAATATTCCACCACCTCCACTTCCTCATCCCAGTCATGCCGCTGCTCTCTCAATGGTACAGGTGTAATTTTTCTTCAAAGGAAATTCCAGAAATCAACCCAGGAATTTGAGTTAAAATCAAGATTGTCGGTTATTTGTCCAAGTCATCACTCAGTCTGCACAATGACATAGAACGAGGACCAAACTAATTGAAGATGGTAAAGAATTCAAGAAACCAATGGGTTCCAGTACAGTGGGAGTTCATTATATCAATTTGAGCAAACATACTGAGGCATATTATATTTTTGTTTCCAGAATGTAGTTTCTTGTCCTAGATGAACAAAACAAGATGACTAGACCGGCAGAGAAACTAATCATAGCATTCCCACAATATGCTCAAACTGAAATTGGACCTCCATCAATATCTTCTTTAAATTCTTTTCCTGGAATTGCTGGCAACCATCACCAGAACTCTACACACAAGTAGGGGTTACTGGCAAATACTCCTGGAAATCTCCAATACCCTTCTTCCTTGGGGACAATCCTAGAGAAACTATTTCATGACAAATTCAAATGGGTTAGATTTCTTAGGCTGGAAATGTTTATTTGGAATCTGACCAGACAATGAGTTATGGGACAAATCTAAGGTTCTTAAACTCCACATCTTGCCTACAGTTTCAGGAATTTGACCATCAAGAAAGTTGTGAGACAAATTTAAGTATTATAGACCTTGTAGTCCAAAGAGACCTAGTGGGATTGCTCCATGCAACTCATTATTGGACAGATCGATACCAACTGCATTTGAGAGATCATATTTGAAGCTCAATTCTGCTTTACCAGCAACTGTGACGGAAAATTCCTCTATTGATTTTCTTTCTTTTTTTTTTTTTTTTTTTTTTGTTTTGGGTTTTAAGTGAGGGTGATGGTGGTGTGATGTATGCTACTGTTTGGAGTTGCAGCGGTGGAATTGCAATGGCAAGGAAGACAAAAAAGAAGGGAAAAAAGGAAGAAGAAAAGGAAGAAAAAGGAAAAAATTATTTTAAAATGAATTAAAGTGTAGTAATATATTTTAATATAAAAATATAAAATCATCAAAATGGCATTAAAAATTAACGGAATTTTCAGTTGACCGTAGTCAACTGACGGAAGGGCAAGATTTGGACGATTAAAAAATTCAAGGAACTGTTTTACGCTTTTTTTAATTGAAAGGAAAAAGCTAGATTCCGTAATAGTTGGAGAGTTATTAGAATCGTTTGCCCTTCTTTTTATTTGATCCAAAAAAGTGAAAGGGAAAAGGTGGATTTGGATTTTTCAGAAAAAAATGGGTAAAAAATTCTAATGGACCAAAATAGCTTTAAAATTTTGGGTTGACCAAAATAGCTCTGAGAATGTCTTGTAAGTGACATGACATCGTTATGTTAGTCTCAAATGGTCATACATAGACAGTAAGCAAAATTTGTTCCGTTCAATAGTTGGAGGACAACCTTTAAATAATTCTTACTTAGAAGGCAAAATGCAAACTTTGGAAAAAGTTGAGGGTTTCCGTATATTTTACCAAAACACTATCAATATCCATCGTATGATAAACTCAATTACAAGAGTCCATGTGATGGGCCTTACCAGACAGCTACACAGTGACCCATAAAAACTGTATAAAAGTAAGACACCCTGAGCAGTTCTATACCATATTTGAATGTTTAAAGTTATTTAATGTATTTGGTTTGTGTACAATAAATCTAAGCAATGAAGCTTCTGACATTATACTTAGAAGATTTATTAAGACACTGGCCCTAGATTCATGCTCCAGATGGAAGAGATGCCACCGTGAGTCACATGATATGCAGTATGACTTCACAAATCAATGTTTTTCACCTATTCTCATGGAAAACTAATAAATTGTCAGAAACCCAGATTAAATCAAAACTAATCTATCCAAACATGTTTTACCTTTTGATTTCTATTGCAAATAAATTCATTTGACAAAAGTATCCGAACTTTAAACAGTCATAAAGTTCTTCAAGTGTTCTCATTAAAAAGATCTATCTCCAATAGTTAAAATTCTAGATATTTGTATATACCGGGTAGCACAACTGAGATAAACAGAGCTCCAATTTATTCTTTCGGTGAATAACCTCTGACTAAATTCAAAAACAAAATTAGAACAGATCCTAGATAAAGAAGAAATAAATAAAAGCGGGTAATGCACAAATAAGATGCAAAAGAACACAGCATGAATAGACCAAATAGTATAGCATCATTTATGGATTCATCCTGCCAGAGCCGATGAACAAACAAAGCCAAAATTCGCAAACACAAATAGAGGCACAATGAAGGAAGGCTTTTAAAGCATGTGGTATTGAAACCGTATACAAGCTAAAACACAACCTTGACTCTTCTTATACCTCTCTCAAAATTTAGAAGCACGACGATTGAAGAAGACCGAAAAAATTAACCCAAAAATATAAAAGGAACAAGATAGTTACCTATGTGGACACCTATCCTCAGAGCACCTTGCATCACCATTGCCATCTCTGTACAACACAAGCCGCTTGTCAAAGACAGTGAGGCCCAGAGGAGCATCGTCTGGGACATTTTTAGTCAGATACAAAGGATACCATTCTTCAGTCCAATCGTAGTTGACAGTTCTCCTCTCCTCCGTAATTTCTTCTTGTTTTGATCCACCCAATAGCACATCTTTATCACCAACCTGTCCTGCAATTGCTCTGCACTTTATCCATGGTTTTTTTGATTGTGAATAAAAACTGTGGTTCCGATATGGTTTGTGTAGTCGTTGATTAATATTCACGACAGTTCCTGATGTTCCAGGAGACGGATTAGTGTGTGAAAATTGCTGGGTTTTGCAGAGAAATGAGTCAGAGAAAAACGGTAAAAGGAAAGCCATGTCTTTGCGGAGAGAAGGAGATTTCAGAGGAATTGACGGCATTTGACTCTGATGTTGAAGGGAGAACTTCGAGATTTGAGACAAAAAAATTGCTCCTTGAGCTTGAAGGCTGTTGCTTGTGTGCTTGAGGCATCAATTGTCGCCACACAATCCATGGTTATAGCATTTGCGTTCTAATTTTGAATTTATTAAGAGGTTAAGTCAGTACACAACTCTTTAACTTATGTCAAATATCCCAGTGGTTCCTAAATATGGATAAATTAGCGAATTTAGTCCTTAATATTTTTTGTCTTTGAAGTTTGGTCCTTAATAATTTTTTCCAGGTTTTTGTCCCAAGTTTTATTTTTTGTATAAATTATAAAGCACTTTTAACCAACTCTACAGTGGTTCCTAGTAGCGGGGAAAAAAAAAAATTGCAAGTTGACTATTTAGTTTAATTTACAAAGGTAAAATTGGAAGATTGGGTGTCTTGCCTTAAAATAGAACCTCGTATAACCCCATGTGAATCTTTCCAACTCAATAATCCCATTTTCCCTTCGATTCTCCGTACCCCATATGGTATAGCATGGGGTTATTCTCTCAAAATCCCCAACTTGCTGGAAATCCTTATAAAATAACCTAAATTGTTGCAACCAAAGAAAGATTGAACCCAATATTGGAGTCACACCATCAACTAATGGCTTCAAACTAGTATTTCTTTTCTACACTATGGATAACTCACATTAGTGCACCTATCATTTTCTTGTAGTAACAACAACAACAACAAACTAAGCTTTAATCCCAAGTAACTTGGGGTCGGCTACATGAACCAATATCG
>JANUWF010000729.1:0-112663 GCA_026120185.1 Voacanga thouarsii | reverse complement strand
GGAAAAAGAAAAAAATTGGAAACAAAGAAATAGCTTTTGGAAAGCTATATTTGTTGGTCCGATGGCACGTGAATGGGATTCACATTTTTGGTGACCAAGAACAATAAAAAAAAAAAAAAACAAAGAAATAGCTTTTGGAAAGCTATATTTGTTGGTCTGGTGGCACGTGAATTGGATTCACGATTTTGGTGACCAAGAACAATAAAAAATTAAAGAAATAGCGTTTGGGAAGGTATATATATTTTGGTCTGATTGTTATGTGATGGTATATCACGTTTTGGACATAAAAGATTTGGTTCTTCTTGTTTTTTTTACGCTGAAGCCACCGGTTCTTTTTTCCTTTGAAGATTTCTTCAAGTTTTTCCTTTGAAAAGCTCTCCCAATTAATTCTTTCAATATTATTATTCTTTTGTCTATTATCCTATTTCTTCAGTTTTGGGAAGGAATTTGATACAAATACTCCGAATTTAATATATGAAAGAAATCGCATGTATGCAAATGTAGGTTTTGCTCTGAAAAAATGTTGTATTTTGCATTCCTTGGTATTTTTGAAAGCATGAATGAGGTTTTGATGTTTAAAAGACAAATGTTGGCTTGTACCATCTTGTTTTGGCTAGTTTCTACCTTTCCAGAATCCAAGTGGCGCCGCCTCCTTCATTCGGAGCACCACTACCTAGCCTTAGTATTCCTAGCGGCACCGCTCGCCTTTTGATCACCTTGCAGTGCCACTCCCTTCAACCTAGGCGGCATCGCCTCCGTCCTATTTTCCCAAAAAAATAATAATAGTAAAAAAGAATTGTTCTATACCTAATCGATGCAATCCACTTCTGTTACTTTAGTATTTATTCTAGTTGTCTGAGCCAAGAACACTCATTCTTTGGAAAGTGAATATACCATCAAAAAGGATTTCTCAAAAGAGCATTTGTATAATTTTAACCTTTGGAAAGAAAACTAGAATGTATGTAATATACTCAATTCCAGATAAGCTACATTTCCTTACTGGACTAGTGAGCTTACTCATTTCTAACATTTTTGCAAGGTTTTAGTTAGATGGTGACGAATTGGATGATTGGTTTGGAGAAGATTTTAAGTAGGGCGAAGCTGATGTTTTGCTATGTTAGGGTTGATTTTCAAGTAATTTCTATTAAGATACTCGTATGTTTTATTGTTTTCGAAAGTTAGGACTTGGGTTAATATGTTTAAACAAGTTTAATATTTTTGTACTTATTCTCCATTTGGAGACTTTGTATTTGAGTTCAGTTAAAGGAGATTTATAAGTATGAAATTTGTGGAGTAGTTTGTTGTGTTCGGAGTTCGACATTTTTTTTAGGGGTGTTACCATGTGGGCACAGGACGTGATATTTAGTGGTATCAGAGTAATAGGTTATGAGCTCTTTAAAATTTAATCTAAAGTGATATAAATATAGAAATTAAATGTGTAAATTATTTGGTTTGAATCTCATATGAGTAGAATTATAAGTAGTACGTTACAGCTCCTATGTGCTTAAGTATGTGCTAGTAGGATTTTCATTTATTGTTATATTAATGTTTTATTTTCTTCCATTTTAATATTCTAGCACACGAGAAGTTTAGGATTTCTAGATGTCATGTGAAAATAGGAGAACTGTTCAAGAGGATACTAGAGATAGTGATTGAGATAGGTCGGTAACTACAAGGACATAGAGACAAACTAGTAGGGCAGCCTGGGGACAGAGTTTGTTCGCCACTGTTGGAATATATGCCCTCTAGACTAGATTATTTGGTGTAATTATTGAATTTATTAATAAAAGAATTTATCCTCAAAATTTATTTGTGAATTTACATTTTATTTGTGCACGATTTTTTGTTTGGAAAGGACTCATTGTGTTTAAGTAAGTGATCCACGTGAATGGAGGTCTTTCACAGTAAGGTATGGATCACGGGTTACTTAACATATTAATGTTTGTTCTTAATTGATTGATGAGAATGAGAATCTCATCATGTATAGGTTATTGTGTTATGAATTCTAAATGGGGAATGACTTACCTTTAGCCAGTGAGTAGTCCACTCACTTCATAGCATGAGCATATTTCGAATACGTAGAACATGACCTGTAATAGTGATCTCTAAAAGTACTATTTAAAAGAAACCCAAACTGTTACTGCTATAGCGTGACTAATACTCTACCGCTTGAGTATGAGTTGGTAGTCTGACGAAACTAGAAACATATACTTTGATATATTATAGTTGAGGTTCTTTCGTAGAACTAATATACTTGTATGTTGAGTATATGCGACTAGTTAGTTAAGATAGACTTATACAAGATAACTTATACGCTATATCGCCCCTTGTGACTATTCAAATGATCTAATTATCTAGGGCTCTGGGGAACATGACTTGGATGTTTATTTTAAGGTAACTCTTTTGAAAAGTGGAAACATTTCAGGAGTCGTGGATAATTGGATTAGAGGTCTAAGGATGGTAGATGTCAATTAGAGAGGTGTTAGTACACTCTTCTTCTCTAATTGTACGGCGATGCGTAGAGGGGTGTTTTAGTCATTACACCTGTAGGTCGAAGACTTTGCTAACGCAGTATTGTCCTTGGGGTCAATATTTTCTTATGGTGATATAAGGAAATATTTAAAATATAAAATATAACTATTTATATAGTAGGGGTATTTTGATCATTTTAGTAGCCAATGTAATGTGTCTTTTGATCTCCGGAATGGCCCTTAAGTCATGAAGAATTTGGGTTAAGGAATTGTACTTGATAATTATGGGTTTTTATTTTATTAGACTAATTTATTATTATATTAGAATAAAATAAAAGGTTCGGAGAGAGTATTTATTTTATCTAGTTTAATTAGTTAATTAATTATTCAAAGCCCAAAGTCCAGATTGAATAATTAAAAGATTAATTTGGAACTAGATAAAATGTATGAAATTTTATTTGGTCTATTTGGGCTTGTTATTATTTATTGAGCTATTTAATAAAGCCTAGAAAATAAATAATTGAGATTTATTATTTATGGGTGTTCAAACCTAAGAATAAATAATTTATTTGGCCCAATGAATAAGACCAAGGTAAAATAAAATTTATAAAAAAATTAAATTAATTAATTAAAAAAATTAAAAAAACAATATGAGATGGAACCCGTGTTGTTTCACGTGCAGAATAACAAAAAGTATGGATGCTTTCTGTTTGCACGCGATTATATTCTCTCTCGGGGATGGATTGAAATGGATGTGAAATGAATTGAAGGAGTAGTGTTTTTTGGGCAATTTTATGTGTGGGTGATTCACAGAAGCAAAAGTAAAGAAAACAGAACCTTCGGAGTTCAACTTCATTTTACAGGAAACAAAGCCCATTTCAAGGCTTATCAAATCTAAACTTTAAGCCTTCACCGGCTGTGCTACGAGCACCATTTCGAAAGATCGAAAGTTTTGCGTGAATGAGACGCAGTAGACGTTTGTAAGGACGTGGGCCATTTGCCTCAAATATCCTTATACAGACATTTACACCAGTGCGAAGAGGGCTATTTAATCACAGAGGTAAAATTTTCGTTTTGATTATTTTTGCCATTTTAAGCCTTCAGCCACCATGTACACACACACACACACACACACACACACACACATACATACGTATATACATATGTATATGTCTATATAAAGATATTTGAGACAAGTGATCCTCACGTCCTTACATATATGTATATACATATGTGTATACATATACATATATATGTATATATACATACACATATATATATGTATATATATATGTATATGTATATATATGTGTGTATATATATACATGTACATATATATTTATATACAGTACACACACATATATATACACAAACACACACACACATATGTATACACACACACATACATATGTGTATAAATGTCAAGCCCTGTGATTGGGTATGGCACGACAACATCCCAATAAGGAATGTTGAACCGAGAACAAACCAACTAATTCTATGTACCCAAAATATTTTGAACTATTAATAATTGAACTCGAAATATACTGACTCCAAAAAACAATAAACAATATCTGAAATACATAAGTGCTAGATTGTGTACATAAATTAAATCATTAACTCCAAAGAACAATCCAAGCAAAAAGGAACTCATTTCACAATCTAAACTCAACAAATTTAAGGCTAGCCAAACTCCAAAATTCATCACTCTAAGTCCTCTTCAAACCACTCTTCTAACTCGTTATTATTTAACTGAAAGTTTGCAAAAATAGTAGATAAAGAGTGAGTTCACTAGCTTAGCAAGGATAATTAGCTTACTTGGGGTTTGAGTATACTACATAAATTTTAGTTATACAAAGGTTAAAGAGAAATCAATGTAATAAGCATCCAAGGTTTTATTTATTTATTTATTTATTTATTTTTTTATTAATAATAAGCAAAGTAGAAGTCATACGTCAAAAGAAAAGTTGTAAGGGAAGTTGGCTTTTAACATCACAAAGTTTTTTTTTTTCAAAACATGAATAGTACCACATCAAAACTTCACACCTAAACTGCAGGAGAGGTGAATTTCTTGTAAAAACAAAGCATTTAATTTTTTAAAAATTTTTACCTTATTTTATTTTTATTTTTATTAGTAATTATATATATATTTATTTATTTATTTATTTATGAGAAGATACTAATAGGGGTGGTAATCGTGTTGTGTCCGGATTTGCAGGTTGTATCAACTTGAAATAATTAAATACGACACGCCAACCCAAACATGACACAATTAATAAACGTGTCTAATTTTGTAACACAAATACGATACGAAAATAAATAGATTAACATGATATGACACGTTATATATAAAAAATAAATAGATAATTATTAAATCCACCAACCCGAATACCTACTAAACTTGCCAACCTGTCCACGTATTGCACAAAAAATTGAAAAAAAATCAAACCATATAAAACTAAAATAACTAATAAAACAGTCCACAAAATCTTAAATAACCAATAAAACAATAAATAATCCAATTACATATTTAGTGATGTCAATAAATTCATAAGATTTAATTTTAAAAATCTAATAAATTTCAAACAACATTCCTGCGGCTAGCGACAGGGTTTCTGGGAGAAACGGGTTGTGCAAAAAAATTAGAGGGGTTCACGGGTTAGAGGAGTTTGTGTAAAATAAATAAATAAATAAATAAATAAACGAGTTCGCAGGTTGAAACAGGTTGAACTCGTTTATGATCCGAATACGTTTAATGTTAAACAGGTCGATCCGAACCCGCTAAAGCCCAACCCTAATCCGCTATAACTGTATTATTTTCGGGTCACGCTGACGTGTCGTGTTCAACATTGCTATCCCTAGATACTAACAATACCTCCAACAAACAATCAAAACAAAGCTCTTATTACTATTATTGATGAGGGGACAAGAATGGTCCCACGTATGACCAAAACAAGAACCAGAAGTGGTTTTCACAAAAGCAAAGAGAAAGAACCTTTTTTTTAGAAATTCTAGCGTGGACTCGATCCGCGTGGACTGAGTGCTTTAAAAAGTTATACCTTATACAATACAAATTATACAGTACAACTCCTTAAAACACTTGGTCTAGGGGGACATCAGTCCCTACATAAGCAACATAGTCAGATACACAGAGGCTGAACAATAAAACCGAACACAAATGTCATAGGAAGAATTTACTAGGACATCTCCCAAAACATTGTGAACAACCATGAAGCATTTTTCTTTTTTTTTAAAACTAAAACAGAACAACAGAAAAAGAACAGAAGCCAACAGTTAGAACTTTGTTTTTTTTAACAATTAAATGTAGAGTATTCATATTAAATTCATTTTCAACACTGAATCATGCTTGGGGAAAGGTTTTGGCTAATTGATATCAGTCCCCTAATTATTATATCCTATTAGGAGAAGGGTCAGAATAGAATCAAGTATTATATCTCCCCCAGTAAGGGCGAGAATAGATGACTAGGTATTTTATCTCTCTAGCCATAGGCCAGTACACAGAATTATTTGGGGAGTCCCCACTATCACCATCTACAAGCATCAGGGAACTTATGAATCAGAACTCAGTACAGAACAAAAGTTTCAAAAAACCCATACACATAGTTCAGAGAAATCATATTATTATTATCATTGAAAGCATTAGAATATCATACTCAATTCAATTTATATACCAATATAGACTTTTCATGAATATCAAAATAAAAGAAAACTGGTGTAGAAACTAAAAACCAGAAATAAACGGTAGCACATGTAAGCCAAATTCCCTTACCAGAAAGGTCATGGAACAACAGATTCATTCTTATCACCTCTACTTTCCCTTACACCTACAAATTCGTTTTACAAGAACCGTATCAGAATTAGCAGAACCCAAAAAACCCTAAGACATAATTCTACAACCCAAATTCAATCTCAGAATTAAGAGCCCTAAGTATTAAACCTTGCCCAAAAAATGATTAATTCAGAATTTACCTAAATTCCGAGCCTCAAGCTCCACTTCTTTTCCTGTTACCTCTTCTTTGTTGCCCTCATTCTCTCCCTGATTTGCCTCTGAAACGTTGATAGCATACAATCAAATATAAACATAACTAACAGAACCTTATTAACATAACTATTAAGAACTAATTGCTAACTAGTCCCTAACTTACTTTCACTAACAATTAGACCCCAAACCATATAGGCTCAAACCTAAACAAAGGTAATTATAAAAAAGAAAAGGCCCAAGGTGAAAAAGGTTGCGGGCTCACAGGATATATATGTATATACACACAACACATACATATAAACACACACACACACACACACACACACACACACACACACATATATATATATATATATATATATTATGTATATATATACATATATATAACACATACATATATATACATAATATATATATGTATGTATATATGTAACTATATAAGAATGTGTATACTTATATAATTACATACATATACATATATGCATACACAAATATATGTATTTATATATATATATATATATATGTATAACACACAAACAAACACAGACACACACACATATATATACACATGTATATATAGATATACATATATATACATAATATATATATGTATGTATGTATATATGTAACTATATAAGAATGTGTATACTTATATAATTACATACATATACATATATGCATACACAAATATATGTATTTATATATACATATATATATGTATAACACACAAACAAACACACACACACACACACACACATATACACATATATATATATATATATATATATATGTATATATTTATCTATATATACTTTTGATTATCTATTTTTGGGTTATCTTGTAATTATATAAAATTTAGGAACTAATTTTTAAAATTTAAGGGTTATATTATAAATATTTAAAAATTTAGCAACAATTTGTAAAAATTTTTGAGGTTATATTGTAAATATTCAAAATTTTAAGAATTAATTTATAAATATTTTAAGGACATATTTGTAAAACTTTCAAATTTTCTGAGGTCAAAATATAATTTATACAAAATATTAAGGCCAATGTGTAATTACTTAAGACTTTAAAATAAATGCTGACTTAGTTTGACTTTTTAGATGTATAATTACTAGATTTGATGGATATCCATCTAAAATCCATTAAAGTAAATGTATTTAAATCTATTTAATAACAGATGGTTTTAGATATTTATAGGATTTTTAGGGATCAAATTGAAATTAACCCTTATTTTGTTACAAATAAGATATGTATTAGCAACGAAATACCAATTTTGTCACTAAAGATATAGTTAACAATGATGAAATTTAATACTTCTAGCAAGGAAATAGATTTTCATCACTGATAATGTATCTATTAGTGATGAAACTTCAATTTTCTCACTAATGTAGTTATTTTGTTGTTATTGCTCATGCATTAAGGAAATAAAAATTTTGTTGTTGAAGGTTGTAATCAATTTTTTGTTGCTAAACAAAAATTTTTCTTTTTAGCGACAAAAAATTTTGCCATCGCTAAAATTTTGGTGTTGTTGTATCTTTTTCTTGTAATGTTCTTAGTTATTTCCTAGGACGTGGATTTTTAAAAATTATCCCAAACTGTCATAAGGATATGATCATTCCTTTCATGAAGAAATGTATAGAAGTTCTATTGCATAAGTCTATCTCAGTTAACTAAAGATATGTACCCAACATAGAAGGTTGTTGATCTAATGGTGAAAATCTCACCTATTACATATCAAAGCACATATATTCAACTTCATCAAACCATCAACTCATGCTTAAATCATAAAATATTCGTTTATGCTATTACTATAAAATATTCGTTTATACTATAATAGTAATAGTCTAGTCATTATTTATTATAGTGTTTTTACAAAGACTATTACTACGCAGTCCAATTTTACATATTCCAAATATGCTTATACTATTGGTGTGAAAAGACTACTTATTGGTTAAAGGTAAACCATTTTCCACTTGAAACCGTAGTATAATGACTTTCACTTGATGAAACCAAATTTATCAACTAATCAAGAATTCATTTTTTGTATATTAAGTATTCATGATCCATACCTTATTATAAAGTACGACTTAACATATAAATTATTTATTGACATACTTAAACCGTATGTATGTAAATATGAATACAAACTCATAAAAGAAATACTATTATCATTGCAAAATAAATATTTTTACAAAATTTTTTAGTCTTTTTAGACATATTTCCAACACTTTATTGTTATAGTTTTATTTATATTTCACTTTTTCTTAAACAGGAAAAAAAAAAAAAAAAAAAGAAGCTGCGGTCAACTAGTTGATTCATCGAAATCAAAACTGACAACCGATGGTTGGCTAACTATGGTTAACTTGGGTTGGGGGTTTTGATCAGCAGTTGGAAACTGAAAATTGCCGATGTCCCAATTGCGATCACCCCTAACATTGATATATTGTGTGTTTTTTTTAAATCAAAACTGATAATATCAATATTGGTAAGATAATAAGTATTTTGATATATAATTAATATGGTAACAATTAAAGTATTTTTAATTGTGTTTTTACCAGGACTAACGATATCAATATTGGTAAGATGATAAGTTTTCCGATTGGTAAATTAGTATGGAAATGACAAAAGAATTTTTAATTAGTAACAGTATATAATAAATACTATGATTACTGTAGTGCTGCCATTGGTGTATAAAAAAAGAAAAAAAGAAAAAAATTAAATGCAAAATTACACAATCTATGTTTCCATCCTTTTCCATTTTCCTCTGTAACGCTTTTAAGGCAAAACAAGACAAACATTTATTCAATACACTATCAACCAATTTCGTTCAAGCATACAGTTCGTTTGAATGGAAGTAAGAGAAGCCTAATAGTGATTGACTGGATTGAAATATGTGAGACCTACAAGGACTATGACTCCTTTATATTTTAGGAAGATACGTAGATAATATAATATTAAAAAACTAAATTTAAATTCAAATATTTTATTATTGTATTTTTTAACTTCACTTCACTATTTTTTTCCATAAAAAACCAAGATTGACTGGTTGGTCAACTAGGATCCAAAACACAAACCACAAGTTGGCCAACCATTGTCAACCGAGGTTGGGGGTTCTGATCGGCAATTAGGAACTGACAATTGCCGATGTCCCAACTTTGATCACTCATGGTATCGATATATTGTGTTTTTACTAAAATTGATGACATCGATATTAGTAAAGTAATAAGTATTTCTATGTATTGTAGAAATCTAAATTAGAATGGATAATAAAAAGTGGAAATCAAACATGAAGAATAAAATAAGATACAAAAGATTTTCGTGGTTCGACTTATCTAATCAAACCTATATTAACAGCGAAGATCACAAAACATTTTATTAATAATTACCGGGAGATTTACGTAAGATATTACCTAAACCTTATCTCGTACTACTCATACATTCATTTAACCTACACTCATACGCCCTATAGCACTAGATACATCAGAACAAATCAGACCCCCTAGAAAGCATATATAACTCTCTCTATATATATAAGTACCAAATCATAAGATTTATAATTAACCTGGATGTAATAAAAGTAATTTTCTAATTCTAAAATTTATAGGACAACAGTAATTTTCTAATTTTAAATATATTAAGAATACCTTTTTCTGTCAAATTACTTTGTCTAATTTAGATTAGGAAAGCAACACAAAACCCAACAATCTCCACATTGGCTTGTATTCTGCCTTCACCAGCCTCCTGGATACACAACAACATTAAAGTCACAATCCTCATAGCTCCATTGACTTTCACAACCACCAAAATCTCATTGGTGCTCAACTATACACCCGAATTAATATAATCCTAGTAATCCCAAATTATTTCTAATTCGACTTGGTCAATGAACATGTGTAGCTGTTCTCGAGCCTAACATGCTCCGTTGACTCATACAAGAAAGTCTCGATCTTTTCTTACCTTTGCATGATTTCTTCTCCCACGACCATCTATCTGCCCCTTGAAGATCATTGTGCACTCCCCTTGTAGGTTGTCGAGATACTTCCGTACTTGTAGATGAATACCGTTGCTCATACTTCTCTTGTCACATTGGGATATTCTAGTCATATATATGATTTAGGACTCCACATCAATTAAAAAATCCAACCATTGAAATCCTATTGGCTCAAGAAAATTATATTCTGCGCACATTTGTCACACTACCCAAAGTGTGTTTCACTCCAAGAACTTTCTTAGAGACAATATCTGAAATCTAAAATCCACCTTAAGAGTAGTATCCATACGCTCGAAAATTACGAGGATATCTTCACATATGCCAGTGTCATTGTATCACCACAACAAATCCTTATCTTTCCTTTTCTAAGGAGTACATGACCATTCGTGGCAATTGCAATTGTTTGTTCTTTCCTTTTATTGTATAACCTGGATCTACGTGCCTCAAATCCACCATCAAATACTTTTGGTCCCTAATCTATCCAATTCACGTAGAGTGTACAATTGTATGATTTATTTTATTGGTGTCTAACAACCTCTCTTCAAATATAATCTCGTCAACAAAAAACATATTAACCAATATGTCCATCCCAAGAGAAATTAGTGTTTCCCCATCTTTTACCACCTAAATAATTCTTCTCATCGACTTTCACCATCTCAAAATCTCGAAACCCTAGAAACCCGACACCTAAGCTCTGATACCACTTATTAGGAAAATCTAAATCAAGATAGATAACGAGAGTAGGAAAACGACCATGAAGAATAAAATATGATACAAAAAGATTTACGTGGTTCGACTTATCTAACCAAGTCTACATTTATGACGAAAATCATGAAACACTTTACTAATAGCTATTAGGAGATTTGCACAAGGTATTAGCCAAACCCTATCTCGCACCACTCATACACTCATCTAACCTATACCCATACACCTCATAGCACTGGATATACCTGAACAAATCAAGACCTTCTAGAAAGTTTATAACTCTACCTATATATATGTACCAAATCATAAGACTCCTAATTAATATATGACGTAGTAATATATAAGACAATAGTAACTTCATAATTCTAAATATATTAGGAATACCTTTTTCACTTAAACCACTTTATTCTAGTCAGATTAAGAATGCATGACAAAATACAGCACTATGAATAATTAGTACAATAACAATATAAGATTATTATTTTTATTTGTATTTTTATCAAAACTGACAACGTCAAAATTACTAAAATAATAAGCATTCCGATTGGTAATTAGTATGGTAACAATAACAGAATTATTAATTAATAACCGTATATGATAAATGATATAGTTACTGTAGTAATACATATATAAAAAAAATTTTAAAAAAAATCAAGCACAAAACTGTGCGATCTATGTTTTCCATTTTCGTAACGCTCTTACCTCAAAAGGAGACAAATTCTTATTCAATGCGCTTTCAACCAACTTCGTTCAAACATGCAGCGGTTTCTGAATCGAAGTAAGTTCACATCTCTACTAGGAGCGTCAAAGAATCGACACGCTTCTCCATTGTTCTTGGCTTATTGCCCAAATCCTAGTACTTCCAAAGTCTAATCCTCTGTTTCTGACACCTTTGAATCTATCCAACTAATGCATTCTTGTTTGCTATCCAATTTTTCTAGACTTTCTCACTCGCAGAGTGATGTTTAGTGTGACTTCCATCCTGCAAAGGCATCTAAAAAATCATGCAACTTAAGAGTTGCAGTAATGGCTGATACCTTTTAAGTATTTCTATGGCTTCCAAGTGTCATTTTGCATTCAATTTTTTTTTTCCATTTGAAATAGAATAACTCCTATTTAAACCCCGCATCTTCACTCCATCTGCCGCACTTCTCTTCTGTGTTTTCTGATCTCTACTAGATTCAGAAAATTCTTGCTCCTTTTTGCAGCTTTTTAGTCTGTCTCTTGTGCTTTGCCTAGTTTGAAAAAATCAGGTAAACTTCTCTTGCTCTCATAGCATTTCTTTTCCATGCAGAAACTTAGTTTTCTTATACACAGCTAGACTTTTGAATTCCATGGAGTCAGCAGATTTTGTGCATCTCTTGCCGCAACTTTAGCCGATCTTTTACACTGAATCTTGCATGCACTTGAAATCTGACCCCCTTTGTGACTTCCAAAAGGGATATCGGCTAAGAAGGAGAAAGTTCTTTAAGGGATTGTAATTCAGATTGACATGCAAAGAAAAGAAGAAGATCATTATCTTCATTTCTTAAGGGATTTGTCATGCATGTTGAATTTTTATGCCCTTCTATTCTGTGTGCACTTTTTCTGAGATTCTTGATTTTCAGTGACATTTTGATGAAGATATGTTTCCTTGTGCAATCTGATGCTTTACTTCTGTTGTTGTAGATTCAATGGCCGGGGAGAACCATGATGGAATTGCTGAGATCCTTTTTTCATTGCCAGAAAATGAAGATTCATCAACCCTCCTGCCAACCTTAACAAGTCATGCAAATGAAAACTCTGATCAGTCCTCAGATCCCAAACCAGATGTCAATCTGCAACTTTCCCTGGGTGGATTCTATGATAAAGCTACCAATTCCGCCCCAACTTTGCCCACTTCATTTGCCAATCCAGGCAATTCTATGATGAAAAGATCCTACTTTGAACAGAACAACTTCATGCAAAATGAAGCGGCGGAAATCAAAAGGGAAGTCCAGGTGATCACTAATCCAGACGGTGGAAGTTTGGAAACATATGAAAATGAGAAATCAAAAGAGGTGAAGCCTTTGGTTTCGCATCTTGATATCCCTGTTTGGGCTGCACAATCAGCTTCTGAAAATCCAGCGTTGCAGCGAGCCCTTAACGTTATCAAATCCGAAGTTGGCCTCCGTCCTACACCCATAAGTACAAGTTGGCTGGGTGACGCATCAAGGAAGCCCCGTACAATTGAAGGTAGACCTAAATTCTGGTGTTCATTGTTGATTTTTAGCATTTTTTGCTACATGCATTTCTTGATAAAGGTATTCAAAAGAGATTGGACAATATTTTTGCAGGCTTTGGGCCGCGAGTTTCGATCCTCTTCCAAGCAAGGAAGAATGGAAACTCGATTGCAACTCATATCAGCTATGGGGCAAATCAGAGATCAGCTATTCTTCAGAATCAAAATCTGAATTTATTTGCTCCTGCCCACTCTTCTGGTGCAAGTGGACATGGAAATTTTAATCAGCCAATGCACAATGTGAATTTTGTTTCTCCTTTCAATTGCTCTTTAGCAACTATGAGTCGTCTACCGAACTGGACCACAGGTGGAAGCTTGATCATGCGTTCAAAAGCAGCAGCATTTTTTCCATCACCTTCTGGTGCTAGGATTTCCTCCCAATTTCCAGCCCCTTTTGGCCCGAGGGCGAACAACATTGCCATCATGCCTCAGAACAATGCGGCTGGATATCACAACCAGTCACATATTCCTTCGAACTTCCTGCCAAATTCTAATGTTCCACCATTTGTGCCCATCTCCAGCAGAACAAATGCAAATGGCATTCCTTTCGTGCCTCATGAGCCAAATCAGCCATTTGCAGGATCTGGTGTCACGCCTATTCCATTATCCGAGGTCATCAATGGCTCAAGGGCCTGTCATAATTCAATCAATGCATCTGAGAATCGATACAAGAGAGCCAAATATGACAACCGCGAGACCGTGGAACCCAAACTGGAGCTGATGAAACAAATGCCAACTGTGGTGACCACTGGAGGCAACCCCAATGGGAAGAGAATTGAAGGACTGTTATATGAGTACGGAAACAATCAAGAAGTGATAATTGTTTGTGCTTGCCATGGATGCTCCTTTTCTCCTGAAGGATTCGTGAGGCATGCTGGTGTTGATGTTGAGAATCCCAAGCAACAAATCTGTGTCTTAGGCTATCCTGATTACTTGACGAAGTAGGATCATACCAGCAAGTAGAAACTCAAATCAAAAGTTGTGTCCTTCTCCTTGGGTAATAAGTGGGATAAGCTTTTCGCAGTAATTGTCGAAGTTAATTAAACTTTCTTTTTGAATCGATGTAACAGGTGTTGAGTCCCATAGTCAAAATATTTATTGTTATATTTTGTCGCTTTTTAATTTATAAGACTATGTAATAGGCGTCATGTTTGATGATCAAGATCTTTATTGTTATATTTTGTCATATTTTATCGTTGTATTTTGTCGTATTTTAATTTACAAGGCCGTGTAATAGGTATCAAGTTTAATGATTAAAATTTTTGTTGTTAAATTTTGTCGTATTTTGATTAACAAAGACTACGTAATAGATATCGATTTTAATGATCAATATATTTATTGATATTATGTTGCATTTTAATTTATAAGACTATGTAATAAGTATTGAGTTTAATGATTAAGTTATTTATTGCCGTATTTTAATTTATAAAACTATATTTAGTCTCTAGCTTCATATTGAGATCAAATCTTTTATTAATCCTAACTGTGATTTTTGACATGATATAATCGGTATTGAGTTCAATAATCAAAATATTTATTGTTGTATTTTGTTGTATTTTAATTTATAAAGACTACGTAATAGGTGTTGAGTTTAATGATCAAAATATTTTTAATTATAAGATTATATATTTAGTTGGTGTTGAATTCAATAGTCAGGATTTTTATTGTTATATTTTAGTTTATAAAACTGTATTTAGTCTCTCCCATTTGAGATCGAATCTTTTGTGATAAATCATAACCATAATTTTTGAATTGATATAATTGATGTCGAGTTCAATAATCAAGATACTAATTGTTGTATTTTATTGCATTTTAATTTACAAAGACTATGTAATAGGTGTCGAGTTTAATGATTAAGATGTTTTATTTTATAAGACTATTACACTACAAGAAAATAGAGAATTAGCGAGAGACAATTCTGTTGCTAATCCGTCGCTAAAAAAAATTAGCGACGGATTAGCGAGGAAAATATCCCTTGCTAATTTCTTCCTCGTAAAGGCAAATTTTTGCGACGGATTTGTTAGGGAATTTGTCAGCAGTCAACGACTTCAGCAATGAATTTTGAAACGGATCTGCGAGAGATTTATTCAATCCGTCGCAGATCCCTTTCTAAATAGAAAGGAATTAGCAATGGATTATCTTAATAATTAATAAAAGTAAAATATTCGTAAATAGGAAATTGTTCATCTCTAATCCCTCGCTAATTGGCGAGGGATTGGCTACGAAAATTTTCTGTTTAATTTAATGGTTTAAATGAACCGTCGCTAATCCCAAGCTAATTTGCGAGAGATTAGCTACGGAATTTTCTTTTTAAATTAATGATTTTAAAAATCTGTCACTAATCCCTCACAAATTAACTTGGGATTAGCGACGAATAGTTTCTCAGTGTTTGAAACCGTTGCTAATCCCTCGCTAATAGCGAGCGATTAGTGACAGATAGCTCGTGGCAATTAGCGAGGGATTAGCGGCGGGAGTTATTTTTCTATCTAACTCCTTTTATTCTCTCGCTAATACTATATAATTTTAAAATATTTATAAAATATTTTAAAAAATATCTTGTATTAGAAGAAAATTCATTTGTCAAAGTAATGCCAAAATTCAATTAAATAAAAAAAAATCCATCAAATAGTATAATAATGACAAATATGAATAATACATAAAAATGTTGTCTAAATATCCTAAATAAATATAATAATAAAAAAATGTGAATAAATGTAGTCTAAATATCCTAACTATGAAGCAAGAATCGGTGCGAATGCTAAAGCCGACGAAAGGGGTGGGGGTGGATCGGAAGGACCTGGCTGATGACTAGGATGTGAATATGGAGGATTGATGACGAAGTCCTCTTCATCCTTAACATCGTCCTCTTGAACAGTTGGTATCAGCGATGCCGAAGGTAGATTCAAATTCTGAGACATAAGTGTCAAGTACTCAGTCAAGCTCTGGCTATGGCTCCGATATACCTGTACCTGATGCTCAACCCTCTCCCCCCTCTTCCTCTCCATGTGTAACTCTCTCTGCAGCTAGCTCACATTTAACGAGGTAGAAGTAGTCGATGACTCAGATGAAGATGGCTACTGTAACCTCCGTCTCACCCTCGGAGCCCAATCCGTACTCGTCCCTTCTTGCACGCTCTGTCATCCACCTCGACGAACAGTGTCTTCTCGTCGGGCACCTTACTTGGTGCGACTGTGCTCCTAGAATCTATCTGAGAACCCGACTGTGCATGACGCCTAATAATAGCAATGATAGTATCCTGTCGAATTTGGGGATAAGGAAACACGCATAAAATATTTAAAATTAGTGATCAAAATATAAATAATATTAAACTTAAAAACGTATAAGATTGTGTATTATTACTAGCATATAGCGCGATCGATCACTGACATATTGGCCCTTCCTCGGCCCGTCCTGAAACATGTGGGTGCGTCTGAAGAGGTCGATATAGCTGAAGTCAGGACCTAACTATCTCCGCTATCATTGTAACAAGAAACGACTAGATGTTAGTTTTTATAATGGACTAAGTGTAAAATAACGGATATATTGAATAGTAAAAAAATTTATACTTACCATCCGCTTCTCATACTCAGTAAAAGAAATGGATCCTCCTGTGTGTGACATCTCACCAGTGGATCTGTTCCACTTAGCAGCGGAAGAGATACGCTGCCACCTATCGAACTCCCAATGCTCCGATAAAGCAGCCTAATAGTATAGGGAAATCCACTTAGAGTAGCTACCCCCATGCTTCTTCCGAGCCTGCAACAATATGTCGAAAAGTCTAGCCTTACACTTTTTCTCCCAATTAGTCTGGATCTGTGCGGCATGCTCGGGGCGCCAACAAAAGAAAGATTACAAAATCAAAGTAGCCGTTAGCAAGTAATTACAAGTAAGAAAACATATTAAAAGTACTAAAAATATTACAAATAATAATTACAAATCAAACTCACACTCCAAAGATCGAACCACATGTTTCGAACATCAATCGGAACCTATGAGAAGGTATCATAGGCTCCAGTGTAGTGTCGCATAAAAATCTCAACTATCTCCCTCACACATCGAACTGAATGTGTGAACCTATTCCGAGAAAATAGATTTTGTAATATACGACAAAGTTATAATTTTGAAAATTCAGATAAGCATATAATAAGTAATTATGTAGTTGACTTACGAGTCACCAACTGGCTTAATCAGCAGTTGCGTATCGTCAGTACGGAGAGCGCCAACTATGGATCTCGAAGAACCTGGGATCGGGGTAGGGACCTACTCTGATCGGTCCTCGTCTAGGGGTAATTGCTGTGGAGCAGGTATACGTGGCACGATGCTCGAGGACAGTGTCTCATCTGCCCTCGACGACTCACAAGTCGCTGACTCGATCATCGAGTGAGGCATCAGAAACCATATGTGACTGGAATTATTTAAAAACATAAAAATGGTCATATTTTAAGAGAAGAAAAAAATAATAAATTTAAAAGTATAAAGCAAAGTAAAATGCTTGTAATGTAACGATAGCAGAACTAATAATTATTTCTATACATTAGTTAAACTTTGTCCTAGTCTATGGACTTCTGTCATCATCGGATGAGTAGCCTTCCACATAGTCGTCTGTAAAGGATCATGTCTTCCATTCTTCTTCCTCATCATCGTTTTCATTGTTTGGTTATACTTCCTCTATCATTAAACCCGAATCCATAACATCGATTGTATCTCCAATATCGGACTCATCTGCTAATCTTCTAAAGTTGTCATCCTCGACACATAGATTGATTGTCAGCGTATCATCTACTTCCTCCTGATATGGTGTCTCGACAACGGGTGCATCAATGACAAGTCGAGCTTTCGATTTACAAACAGCTACCCAATCAGATTTTGGTCTTTTGCTCCCCGGGTAGAATAGGAAATACACTTGAGTTGCTTGTTGAGCTAACACAAATGGATCATAGTTTGGGTAATTCCTCTTGTAGTTGATGTCAACAAGTTTGTAGTGAGGATGAATTTTAACCCATCGATTTAGCGTTGGATCAAACCAATCACACTTGAATAGGACAACTTTTAAACAAGGAGTCTTAAGGAACTAAAGTTCGACAATCTCCTTCAACACTCCATAATAATCGTTGCCACTATCTTCGTCCCTTTAACACAAACTCCGCTGTTAATTGTTTTTTTTTCGAATGACCAATCATGTGTATGGAACTTAAAACCATTTATGAAATAGCCATGGAAGTATTTCACTTGTCTCGAAGGTCCCTAGGCTAAGCTTTTTAAGTGTTGTTCAGTCACTTGATTTTGTGGATCATGAACTTAGCAAAAACAAAGTGTTAATGCACCTTCATTATGAAAGTAATTTTTTTAAAGTTCTATTTTGGATGTGCTCAACTTACATAAGTCCTGAACCATTCTGCAAACTCCGGCTTTATTCTCCTATCAACTTCAGGATCTGTTATACTCGGCGCATGCAACTACAAGTCATTTTTTAATTTCCTAAAATGACCAAAACGAACACATAAGGATACTTACTCTAAGTATTGCCGTATAAAATCCAGAAATGTACAATAAGTATACTTACGTAATGTATGGTTGAACTTCTTCACAATTTAGGTATATGTAATTTGTGACAGCCTTAAATTCATCCGAAGTAAGATATCTATCCTCCCAAAACCCTCCCTGGAATGGTGCATATAGATAACACATTGTCACTTGAGTTTGTATCGAGAACGCCTTCATCATTTCGAGCTATAGTTGTATGTCGAGTCTGCACATGTGGCTTAAAATAATAGGAAAAGAATGTAGATGCCTTTTTAACTAAATAAGCATTGCAAATTGATCCCTCCACTCTTGCCTTATTTTTAACTTTAGTCTTCAAACGATATAAGAACCTAATGCATTTTTTACAGTTAAAATTGATTCACATAGTGGATGTATATATAGATATAATAATACATAATATTTTACTGCTAGAATGGATACATCCATCTATATTGAACAGGGCCACCAACCTTGGCCTCGTATGACAAGTGGACCATAAGGTGCTTTATCACGTCAAAGAAGTCGGATGGGAAGATCTTCTCTAATTTACAGATGAGTAAAGCAATATTATCTTCCAATTGCTTCATATGAGTTTTGAAAAGTTTAGGAAAATATAAGTCGCGGTAAAAGAGATTGATTTCAGTTAAAACGTTCCAAATTGATACCGGGGATAATTCTTTAAATGCAGTTGGAAGCAACCTTTCTATAAATACATGGCAGTCATGGCTTTTCATACCCGACATTTTGAGCTCATTCAAATCAACACACTTACTTAAATTTGAAGTATATCCATCCGAAAGTCTCAAATCTCTAACCTACTCAAGTAGAAGTCTCTTTTGTTCGGATGTAATAGCGTATTTAGCATTTGGCATTGATGTCCTCTCGTCACCCAAGCCAGTTACATATAATTCAGGTTTATCACAATATGCCTCTAGATCACGTTGCGCCTTTACATTGTCCTTTATTTTTCCCTTTACATTCATGACTATGTTAAAGACATTATTGAACACATTTTTTTCATTGTGCATCACATCTATGTTATGATGAATTAAATGTGTTTTCCAATATGGCAAATCCCAAAAGATACTCCTTTTGGCCCAATTATGGTAGATGTCTTTGCCATCATCCCTACCAAGCTCTATAGCTGTCTTAGTTATTTTTGGTAAATGGCATACTCTATCCCACATATTATCTTCAGAAGCGCGTTGTATAGGGTGTGCAGTCTCACGACTTTTATCCTTCCTAAAAGACCTAGCATCTCTTCTGTATGGATGATCTAAAGGTACGAACAGCCGGTGGCAGTCAAACCAAGAATGTTTACCCCTATTTTGCAAGTGAAATGATTTTGTCTACTCCATGCAATACGGACATGCTAATTTGCCAGTTGTGCTCCAATCACTTAGCATCCCATATGCCGAGAAGTCGTTTATTGTCTAAAGAAGTGCTGCTCGCAAACAGAAGTTTTGTTTCTTTGAAATATCATATGTAGAGACTCCACTAAACCACATCATCCTTAATTTATCTACCAAATGTTGTAGATAGACATCAAATTTATGCTTCAAATTTCTAGGTCCCTGGACAATGATGGTAAAAAATATAAATGGATCCCTCATGTACATTGAATGAGGTAAATTATATGGAGTAACAATAATAGGTCAACAAGAGTATTGTTTCCCCGACATTTCAAATGATGAAAATCCATCTGTGCATAACCCAAGACGCACATAACAAACTTCAACTGCAAATTCAGGATGACTACAATCGAAGTGTTTCCAAACTTCATCAATGCGTGAATGGCTCATAACGTCCTTTTCCGGTCGACTCTCCGCATGCCATCTCATATGCTCCGCTGTTGTGGAGGATGCAAACAGTCTTTGCAGTTTGGGTGTTAATGGAAAGTAATACATCATCTTGAAATGGACGTCTTTCTATTGTTTATCCTTTGCAACTTTCTTTTTCGCCATATATTTGTTATGTCTACAAAATTTGCAGTCCGTCCTAACATTATCGTCCTTCCAGTAGAATATACATCCATTTAGGCAGGCATCCATCTTCTAAACAGGTAACCCTAAACCGGATACCAACTTCTTTGTTTGATAGAAGTCATCCAAAAGCTTATTACTACTTGGTAATACCTCCTTCATTAATTGCATCACCTGATTAAAGCATTTCTCCAACACGTTGTTTTCGGATTTAATATTCAAAAGCTGAAAAACAACGGATAATGTACTGCGATTCTTGTATCCATCCCATATAGGAGTTTCTGAAACTCTCAGCATGTCATAAAATTTCTGTGCATCCGGGTTAGGTGGTTTCTCAACATTCTCGGATGATGAAAGTTCAGTTGGAAATTGATGTCCAACTGCATCAATCACCATATCTCGAAATCGATTATTAGAGCTTGACTCAACTACAGTCATACAAGTGCCGGTTATTGCGGTTGGTGACAGATTAATACTCTCATCATGACTAGTCCATCTTCGGTAATTAGCAACAAACCCAAATCTGTACAAGTGCAACTCCGCTTCATCTGGGGAAAGATACGCTTTGTTTTTACACTTTCCACACGGACACCTTATAACTGAGGCTGGATCAGTTGACAAACAATATACAATGAATCACTTGATCCCTTGTTCAAACTCAGATGTAATTCATTTAATCTCCTGTACGTGTCTTCTGTACATCCAACTACGATCATCCATCTACATTTAGGCCATAACCATGTAGTTTATTAGCACTTGTATAATTCGAATGAAGAACGATGGTGATTGTGAAGGTCGAGAACCCTAATATATTCATTATATTATGGAAGAAAGATTGAATAATGATACCGAAAAAATATTATCAACTATCGATTTGTGTATTCTAAATCCTTTAAAAAAAATTTGACAGAATTTCTCTTATAACTTGAATGTTTTCCAAGCACAAAGCCACCTCAATTCACCCAATATTCATTGTAAAAAACTCACAAAACACAAATAACCTCAAAACAATTAATCAAGAC
Source organism: Voacanga thouarsii (assembly GCA_026120185.1). NCBI lineage: Eukaryota > Viridiplantae > Streptophyta > Magnoliopsida > Gentianales > Apocynaceae > Voacanga > Voacanga thouarsii. The sequence continues at coordinate 90,703 of JANUWF010000729.1, read as the reverse complement.
AATAAAGTATTCTACACAAAGAAGCTAAAATAAGAAAAGAACATATGGACAGAGTCATTAAACAATTTCATGGCATTAAACCACCTCAATTTTTTTAAAAACTTTGACAGAGTTTCCCTTATAACTTGAACGTTTTCCAGGCACAAAGCCACCTCAATTCACCCAACATTTATTGTAAAAAACCCACAAAATACAAATAACCTCAAAACATTTAATCAACAATACTAAATTTAAGGGTAATCACCCATCATTCACGGAGAATAATCACCCATCACTCACGAGAGTATTTTCTTACCTAAGAAGAGCTCGTCTGTCCATGCAAATCAATGAAGAACTATATGTCTTACTTGTGCGTAACAATAACATAAAGTTACTGTAGATCAAATTATAAGTGTAACATAGTCTTTGAAATATCAGATGGAACGAACTCTTAATCAGTTAAGTAAATAGAATGAGATTAAAAGACATTATCCATCAATAAACTTTTGAGTTCAAAACGGCTGAGGGAGGCTAAAACAAAGGATCCAACCACAAAGTCATACCTTTACACGTAGAAAATTAATAAAGTTGTAAATAAATAATCCACCAAGTCTCAGTTACAAATGATGTTTTATTTTCCCTTAATTCTATCATTTTTATCTATTTCCTAGCTATATCACAGCTTATGAATGCATTCCTCGAAAGTTCACTCTACTTATTTATGCCTTCATGAAATAAATACATTACTCCTAATAAAAACTCAAAAATATGAATGTGGTAGAGATTATATCCTTTCTCTTTAATAATGGAAAACAACTCAACATTTATTCAATCAAGAAGACTTTAGAAAAACATAGGAGGACATAAATAAGTATTACTCAAATGATATGTGCATTTACTCATAGGTGCTTATGTGAACATTTATTAGCAATATCCATTTATAAGTATAGTTTCAATAGAGAAACTTAATACATCTCAAATGAGATTTCAAGTAAAAAACATACATTCCAATGTCATGAGTAATGCCAAGGCCAAACAGCCTAAAATAATTTGTGCCAAAGTATCTGATAGCTTGACAATACTCAATTGTTTCTACAACAGTACTCTTTACCATTTTGTAAGAGAACATCTGAGATGAAAATCAAATTAAGCTAGTAATGGCACATCCTTATACATTTTGAATTTCCTAATAGTTTTTTGTATTTTCTTTTCAAAATTCCAATCCTTGACGCTAGTATTTTGATTAAAACAAGGTAATGCATTTGCACAACTTAAAACCAACACTAGGATCAAACAAGAAAGTTTCAGATCATCTTGCTAACATAAAAAATCATCATTTAGTACAAAAATCTAGAATTAAATTCAAGTTAATGTCTTTTTCCTCCCTTCTTTTTGTTAATGCAAAATGAATGCAGCAATTTCATAGCAATATCATGATATTTTCATCTCTTTTAAAAACCAGAATTTCATACACCAAAACATAATACAGTTAACCATAAAACTCCTACTTATCACATTGAAACTAAATGGCTACAATTCATGCTTGTTCTAGGGTAAAATAAGATTTCCAAATGATATTCTCAAAACAGTAACCAATATCCTCGTTTACCTCCAAAATGACCATGCTATAAACCAAATCCCTAACACATATTCAAAACTAATAATATGCCGAAAACAGAGCATATGCAAGAAAGATAAGCTTTTACACAGCAGCCCCGCACTGCTATACTTAGCAGTGCATTAGTCCAAATTTTCAAGCTAAAAACTCCTTTTAAACCAATCTAATTGCACAAGAATGACTCCATTTCATTTCCTCACTTCAGGTATAATCAAAACCAAGAAATAAACGTGCATAAAACGGGGTATATATAGTTCAGAATTAGAATTAAAACCAGATCATTAAAACTGCTTGCAATTTGCAACATCAGTCCATCCTTTCAATTTCTACCAAATCTACAGTCTTCTATACCATCCCAATTCCTTCTTAAACCCTTCTTTTAACATTATACTAGAAGTACTAAGGCAAAACTAGCAAACTCATTGACTTTTAGATCAAAGTCAGTGTTTTCTAATATAAAATTCCAAAAGCAACACAGGAGGACAATCAAAGAAATTGAACACCAAAACAGTGCATATAATCATGATCAGAATACACATGGAATCAACTTAATTTGCAGAAACATTTTTTGTGCCTTATCACTGCAATTTTGTCCAATGGTGGAAAAGGAATTGAAATGCGTTAGAAAGACAACATCATAAAATCAGTAAACTTGAGAATATTGTGTGAACAAGATAAAGAGCCTATGGTTTCTCCATTGTCATCCAAATACTAATGTACTCCATCCATCTTGATTTGAATATTCATATTTCTATTCAAATTTGGGACATTCAAATCTTGATGGAGGGAATATTAAATTTCCACAGACTAGCAGTTAACTGGCAAAAAAAGTATAGGACCCAAAAAATAAAAAACCAAAAAAATCCCAATTTGACTCCTAGGTCAACTTTTCACTTGCAATGAAAATTTAGCCTCAGATCATAATCATCAAAATAATCCAAAGTAAAGAATCATCAAACAGCTCTAAGTAATAACAGAGATAATAAACCTATGCAGAATCAATAGAAACACAATTAGAAATCAACAGAAACCTATGCAGTCCACAACTTGCTGAAGTCCACAACTTGATGAAGGTCGTCGGTGGCAGTTGTCCATAGCGGCGCAGGGCGACAGTTGACCACAGCTTGATGAAGGTCGCCGATGGTTCAATGGTGGGGGGGAATTGCTGTTTTGGTCCGATGCATCTTTCGGTGGTAGGAAAGGCAATGAGGAGGTAAGGTCGCCAGTGGGATTGAAAGGGATTAGAGAGGGATAGCCGGAGAAGACAGAGAAAAAGGGAAAGAGCACAATGAAAGGAAAGACAAAAATAGGGTGTTATAGTCGTTAGGCTTTGCGAGGGAATTTCCGTCGCTAATCCCTCTCTATTAGCGAGGGATTTGCGACGGTAAAAATAAATAAATAAATAAAATCCCTCGCTAATCACTCGCAAATTAGCATGCGATTAGTGAGGGACTTATTCAGCGATAGATTAGCGTGGGTCAACCTCGAACGGATTTTTTAGTTCCTTTCTAATCCCTCGCTAATTGCGTTTCATTAGAAAGGAATTAGCGACGGATTTTTTGAATTTCAGATTTCGCTCAAAATTTTCGCTTGGTTTCAAGTTATAAGTTTTGCATCCCTCGCTAATACATCTCAAATCCCTCGCTATTATTTTCTGTCATTATTTAGAGACAGATTAGCAACGGATATAACATTTTCCTCACTTTTTTTAATACTTTACTGGGAAAACATATTTATTTCTATCAATACTTAGCTATAGATTAAGAGTATGAAATATTTCACCAGTGAACAATTCTAAATAATCATCATGGTGTTTGTTTAGGTTTAATTAACATCAATCCTATGACGCTTACTAATATATAAAAAGTTTAATTAGTATTGACATGTTTTTATATCCCAAAATTATATTTATTACCCTAATCAAATGTAATAAAACGTAATATATAGAACTTCAATTGTACACGTAAACTAGACATAGTAATTAAATGTGTATTCATATTTGCATAATTATACATCGACCAAATGATCGATGCATCAAATACACACACACACACACACATACACACACACACACACATAAAGTGATAAATGTATTATATATACTACACATGACGAATTTGTACAGAGGTATAATTTATGTATATCATTTAATTATAATCTATACTTCGTAACTTGCCGATGATAACTACACATATATTTATTGAATGCAAATACAATAGTTATAATTCAACAAATAATAAAGAATTAAGTATTTGTAAGGATATTACATAAAAAAATTTACCACATACAAAAGTATCGTGAGGAAAAAATTTGAGAATCCACAAAATGGGGAATCCCTCGCAAATCCCTTGAAAATTAGTGAGGGATTAGTGATGGAAATTTTCAGCGATAGATTAGCGAAGGATTATTAATACCCATCACCAATACAACTCTAATCCGTCGTAAATCAGGCAATGAATTGCGATAGATATTTTGGTCGTTATTCCCTCGCAAATTATCGTTGGATTAGCTTGGGTCTAGTCGCAAATCCGAAGCTAAAAATTTACAACAAATATTAAGTAAAAATAAAATATCCGTTGAAAATCCCTATCAAATTAGCGACGGATTAGAATGGGATTTCTTTATCCCTCGCTAATTTGAAAGGATTTAAACTTAACGTTGATCTGTCGCATTTTAATTAATTAGGGATTAGTGACGGAAAGTCAATCTGTGTACCGAACTCATTATTCCCTCGCTAATCCCTTATAGATTTAGCGAGAGATTATTCTCTCACTAATTTCCCTCGCTAATACCTGCCTTTCTTGTAGTGTTAGAAGTGGTTACAAGACAATGACAGAGATAGGAGGGACAAAAACTTTGTTTTTAACTATAGTAAAACTAATTTTATTGTAAAATTTCCTTTAAATTTTACCTTTTACCTCTCAAGAATTTTTCAAAAATTATAAATCTATCTTATAATATATCATTTAATATAACTTGTCTCCTTAATCCCAAGTTTCTAATTCTGTTTCTAAGTTTCAAGTTCAATGATCAAGATATTTATTGTTGTATGTTAATTTCTAAAACAATGTTTAGTCACTTCCTTTTGAGATTGAATCTTTTGTGATTGATCTAAACCATGATTCTTGAGTTGATATAATGGCTATTGAGTTCAATAACTAAGATATTTATTATCACATTTTGTTACATTTTAATTTACAAGACTATGTAACAGGTATTGAATTTAATGACCAAGATATTTATTATTATATTTTTAATTTATAAAATGAAGTTTAGTCTCTTCATTTTGAATCATTTGTGATAAATCCTAATCATGATTTTAAAGAAAATATCTACAGTGAAGAATAGATTCATAGGTTTAGATACCACATTTTGTTGGCTTTAAAACTATTTGTTGGCAAGTAACAAAACTTTGATAATAAACAAAATATCAAATTATGAGAGAGAAAAATAAGCCAAACGTGAGAATTTAACGTTATTCGGTCAACATGAAATATGTTTACGGGCAAAAAATGAATAATCTTTACTAACTAAATTAACATAGAGGAGATATATATAAAAGTGGAAACTCGCATAATTCTCTCAAACCCGAAAAACCCATAAGCTAATGAAAATTCAATAAAGTAGCTAGTCTATACAGTTATTATCATATTTTGGTACATTTTAACTTAAAAGACTATGTAACAAGTATCAAATTTAATGATCAAGATATTTATTGTTATAATTTTAATTTATAAACCGAAGTTTAGTTGCTTTATTTCAAAATCAAAATTTTTGAGATAAATCCTAATCTTGATTCCAAAGAAAATATCTAAGTGAAAAATAGATTCATAGGCTTAGATACCACATTCAGTTGGCTTCAAAACTATTTATTGGCAGGTAACAAAAACTTTGATAATAAACAAACTATCTAATAAGGAAGTATGAGAAGAAAAAAATAAACAAGACGTGAGAATTTAACGTTGTTTGATCAATATGATATACGTCTACAGGTGAAAAAGGAGTAATCTTTACTATCCAAATTAATATAGAGGAGATATAAAGGTGGAAACTTGCATAATTCTCTCAAACCTAAAAAACCACAAGCTAATGAAAATCTAATAAAGTAGTCAATGTATTTAACCTAACTCTTGAGACCACACATCAATACTCTTGACAAGACTTCTTTATATAGGAGTTCAAATCTAACAAGTATTGATTACAAATTTAAGTAGGAGTAGAATTATAAACTCAATGGTAATTTCTAAAAAAGCATTTTAAAGCCAATTAAACAACTACTAATTAACAAGTATTCCTATCCAAGTAGAGTTAGAATACAAAATAAATCTTTCAAGTCTTCACTTTGATTTGAATTCTAACTCCTCAAACAAAGCTTCAAGAGATAATAAAATCTCTTCAAATTTTCTCCAAACAAGCCATAAAGGCAAATTCAAATTTCCAACCTAAGTTCAAGCAGGATTTGAACTTGTCTTTAAAAAGAGGTTGAACCAATAATCGAAGGATTTTTTCTTCAAAATAAAAACTAACCTTCTCAACAAGGTCACATACTTGGCGTTCTCACATTAATTTAATATACCTAAATCACATAAAGATGATGAAACAAAACTTCATAGCAAATTCCTGCAATATATTCTTTTAAAAGTCTAAAAGCTTCAAAATAATACTGAAACCATTATTTACTTCCAAAACTCTACCTACAGCTACAAATGCACATGCAAAAGATACTCAAAAATGCCAAAAAATAAAATATCTTCAATGGACAAACGTTTCTTTTTCAACTTCAAACTATTAGAATCTAAATTGTTCTTCCTAATAGTTTAAATTTTTTAAACCAAAGCACAAAAATATATCTCCAAAGTGCTTAACACAAAACAATAATATTCCTCACCACTAATGACATCTAATTTTTCTAAATCCATGACAAATAATCAAAAGAAGTGAGGTAAACAAACAGAAGTACTTTCAGTCAATAAAAAAAGGTATGATTCCAAATTGAGTTGGTCAGCAATACGCTTTGTTATGCAAAATACCTCCAAAATTTTTAATATTTCCAAAAAACCTCCTTTTTAATGATTACAAAATGGGCTTTCCATTTGATGTCATCAAACTCTTCATCCATAATAGTAGCAGGCTTATTAGCCTTTTGAGCTCCAACTCGAGTCAATATATACCTCTCATATATTTGAACTTTATTGATGTCAAAATTACCAAAGAATGAATCTGAAAAATCTAACCTTCACAAATCTGAATCCAACCTGACTTTACTAGACCTGAACAATCTAGATTAGATTGACCAATATCTAATATCACTTGTTGGCTTCAAAATCGCTTGTCGACAAGTAACAAAAACTTTGATAATAAACAAAATATCTAGCAATAAAGTATGAGAAGAAAAGAAATAAATAAGATGCGAAATTTAATGCGGTTCACTCAACATGACCTACATTCACGGACAAAAAAAGAGCAATTTTTATTAACCAAATTAACATGGAGGAGATACAAAAGTGAAAATTCTTATAATTCTTTCAAATCCAAAAACCCACAAGCTAATTAAAATCCAACAAAATAGTTTACATATTTAACCCAACTCTTGAAACTTGTTAGCCCTAAGGGTTTTCTCCTATATTTTGACTTATGACAATCGTTGATATGAACTAACTTGTGTAATCTATTGTGATAGGATATGTTTGACCTTTATTCTTCTACGACATTCAGATATGCTTGTTTAGCAACTCTTCCGTGATTGAATTCAAGTATGGAAGATCAAAGTATTTGGAGTTGTATATCAAGAAGTCCTTATAAGAAGAAATTTAGACTAAGAAATATTATTAAGGTATTTCTATTGATTCCTGTGTCTCTTTACCTTTTGATTCAATTAATTTTACCTTGAAGCACACAAAGGAGAAGATTTCAAAGTTTTGAAAATCTCAAAATTTTAGATTGAGTAGTTTGGATCCAAAAAATTCGTCCAAAATCCTATAAACTATGTTGAAATGTTTCTGTCTAAAAAGGTGACATTTTGGACTTACCTTTTGGATGTATCGTCGTCCAAAATATGAATAATTTTAACAGAAAATTATAACCGTTTTTTTATAACCGTTGGCACTTCACTTTTTGGCTATATAAATAGCCTTTAAGCAAGATTAGACATAAGATTTTTGAAACATTCTTCTAAGAAACACTATTGCTCAACGTTTTCAAAAATCTCATTTTATTAAAAAGCTTCAAAGTGAATTCATATCGTGTCAAAGATAAAAATATTTGTGCTTTGTATTTTAGTGAACATATGCTCAAATAAGTGAGCTCTTTATTGTTTTATTGATATTCAATCTCCATTGTAATATAAGGTTGTGGTGTAAAACCCAATTGGGATGAACCTTGTTGTGACTGGTTGTTTGAAAAGTTTTGGAAAACCTAGTGTGGTGATACTCTATTGTATATGGTATTGTTTGATTTCATTAAGTGGAGTAAATGAAATTTGATTGAAAATCCTTAAGAATGAGCTTAAGGTAGTGGACGTAAATCTTAGTAAGATATAACCACTGTACATAACGTGTCTCATTTCTTTTATTACTGAATTGCATTTCCTTTTCTGGTTTGAATCTGAATATATATATATCAAAGAGTTCTTGGATAGCTTTCTTTGTTACCATAAAGTTGATTCAAGAATCTTGATGATCATTGTTGTTCTGCATATCAGACAATTCGAAAAATTTTAGTTTGCCAAAAACTTTATTCAACCCTCCCCTTCCCCCCCCCCTCCCCTCTAAAGTTTTTCAAAACTATATATCAATACTCTTGACAAGACTCCTTTATATAAGAGTTCAAACATAACAAGTATTAACTACAAATTCAAGTATGAGTAGAATTATAAAATCAATAAGCATTCTTGATCAAGTAAAATTAAAATACAAAATAAATCCTTCACATTCTAACCCAAAATGTTACTAATACATTAGCTCCGTATATCATTTTCATTTTCATTGTCATTCACTTTACTCAACTCTTGAAATTTCAAGAAATCCTCCCCAGGTGTGTAAGTCTTTGTCACATTGATCTTGGACTAGCGCTGTCTTTGTATTATTACAAAGAAGTCTTCTTTGTTTTTTATTGAGCATGTAGCAGCCACCAAAAGTCCACTATCAATTCCTTCAAGCCTGCGTGCGAGTGAGTTAGTTCTCTCAAACGAATTATTCGCGTGGCATCACTCGAAGAACCGCTCTTATTCTTTTCTCGTAGGGACAGCAACTATTAGAGTTTAGACACCACATCTTAATCCATAAGAATCCTTTCTATTTATATATTAGACCTTCTTCTTTTCAATGTAAAATTCTTGTAACTCACTTAAAATTTCATCGAAATCTTTTGTAATTCATCTTAACCGTGACTAAAGTTTCTTGTCTTGTTCAGTGCCTTTGTTTTTCGCATCCCTGAGGTATATATAATTTTGGAAAACATAAGGAGAAAAACTATAAACATGTGGGGTTTTGTCAAAATGAGATAATTGTCTAATTTTGATTGTGACGTCGTCAATGCACGTTAGAGAAAATTTTTCACTAACCGATAATTCTTGAAGATCCTGTTGCAAATAAGCAGCCGCCTTCCTTAGAATCCTTTTCCCAGCCAAAAGTATAAGAAAAGTATTCTTTCCACCTCCACGTGATATCCAGGTAGAAAATTCACTCATGCAACAGATCGCAGCCCCTATTGCCTATTAAAGTTCCACTTAGAATTGAAATGAAGTGCGTGATCCCACTAAAAGAAACATCTAGCACACCCTGTGAAACAATGGCTTGACGAAGGTTTCTCTCTATCCCAGTACTTTATCTGTTTCTCTAAAGATTCATTCTCTTTGGTTTGGTTTCCATTGCATTTGGAGACAATGCAATAGGGGTGTGATGACTTTCTAACCTATTGAGCCAACTTAGAACTTGTTCATGTAACATCTTGTGTTATTTGCAGGTTGGAAGGTAAGGTTGCCATAATCACCGGATAACGTTTGCCAAAATGCTTGCTGTGCATATAATCGAGCCACGGATTTTCCTAGCCACCATTGCCCTGGCTGAATGCTTGATGGCCAGTGCCGGTCCACGGACGTTCACGGCAATGGTTTTATCAAAGTCTTCCACATCCATGTTTCGGACGCTTTCTGTATGACCAACTATTCCCGCATTGCTATACATGATGTCAAGAGAACCGTATTTTTCTATGGCAAAGGCTACTGTTTCCTCCACCTGTTTTTCATCCTTCGCATCACAATGCTTGAAGGAAGCTTTGCCTTCTCCTATTGTTGCCGCAACTTTTGATCCCAGTTCATCTTGAACATCAGCAAGGACCACAAAGGCACCGTGCTCCATAAGTTTTTATACATGATGTCAAGGATTGTATGTGAAATTTCCTACTGTAATAACCAAATTGTTTGCAATTTGGAACTTTGATAAGAAAACTTATGCTATATTACTCCATTTTCATAGGTTTGAAAGCACGGGCGGACACACACATAGTGCAGGCTCCCCTTCTCATTTTTTTAAATTCTTACTAATTATAGTATATTAAATTATGAAGTATAAAATATTTATATGCTCGGTTTGTTAATTTTTTTGAAATGCTTACTAATTATAATATATTAAATTATAAAATATAAAATATATATATATATGTTATATTATTAGACATTTTCTGAATTTATTATTTATTTTCTCTTCTTATTCTAAGAAATCTTCCCCTGGTGTAAGTCTTTGTCACATTCATGTCTTCGTCAATTCCTTCAAGCCTATACGTGCGAGTGAGTTAGCTCTTTGAAATGAATTGTGTGCGTGACATCACTCAAGAAATATTTGGGAGGACCCAATCCACCGTGAATTAATGCATAGTATTGTATAATATGCAGTGAAAATTATACACTTCTGAAAAAATATAATACATTTATACATTGGTCCATAGTGGACCGAAACCATCCAAGAATTTCACCACTCCGAGGACCACTCTTCTATAGGTCAAAGAGAATCGCTCTTATTCTTCATAATTGAAAAAATTCACAGTCACTAATAGAAGTGCGTGTTGAACGCATGCTAACGTATATTACTCTTGTTCTTTTTTCATAAGGACAGTAACTATTAGAGTAAATACCAAATGCCAATGTATAAATTAGACCTTTTTCTTTTCAAGGTAAAATTCTTTTAACTCACATTTAAAATTTCATCAAAATCTTTTATTATTTATCTTAACCGTGATTAAAGTTTCTTTTCTTGTTCAATGCCTTAGTTTTTCACATCCCTGAGTGATGTGAAATTTGCAAGTGCTATCTAACTCTAAAATTCTTTTGCTTATAACTTAATTCAAATCAAAATAAAAGTAATTTAATCTAAAAAATAAAAATGAAATCAATAAAGCAAATTATATTAGTTAAATCAATAGCAAAGAATGGACTAAGACTCCTCAAATCTATCTTACTACTTTTATGAAGAACAGTTGATTCCTTTAAATTAATTCTCAAATTGGTTAATGATATAACTCTCAAATATAAGCTTGACACAATCTTTTGGTAAAAAACTCTTTACTTTAATTAATAAATCTGTCGTATTTCTATGTGATTTTAATTAATAAAATTGAATAAAATTCTATGAACTTTTTTAACTTTTGTTTTATACTCGTCAAAAACCATATAAAGAAATCAAACTTATCTCTAATTAATTTTACGATTTGTTATTATTATCACAATTTAATTTAATAAAACACTGTGAAACTAGAATAAATTTAAGCTCAAATAATAATTGGTTTAAAAATTACCAACTTTAGAATAATAATAATAATTAATAAAAAACAAGATAAAAGAAACAATCTTTAAATCTAATCAACCAAATCCACTAAAATTTCGGCCTGCACCGAAGGTTTTAATCTTAAGAAATTTAAGTATACATAATCTTAATGTCCAAAACTATGCATTTAACTAACATAAAATTGAAATAAAAATAAAACAAAGAAGAAGCCCGAATTGAAGTTTCGGGGTGATTTTCTTCTCTTCGTCTCTGCCGACTCCCCCGCTCTTTGTCTCTTCCCAACACCCTCTGTTTTCTTTTTCTCCTCGTGCCTGGTGAATGTTATCATATTGATGCTCTACCTGGACCGCCCTGTTCTTTTTTAACAAATGGACCGAAAGTCTGGGTTGGATCTTCTTAGCTAATCAGGACCCAGATTAACAACCCAGTTTGCAGCCCAAGTTAGTGCCGTGGTAATAGCTCAAGGGAAAATTCTTAGACCCAACTGAAGAACTCATTCGGAGTCAAGCTGACATTTGTACACTTGTAAATTTTATCGATTTGTGCATTTCTTTCCTGCATCAGAAAATATAATTTTAGTGAATTAAACTGTTATTTATAAATAAAAACAATTCAATTAATTATTACCATATACAATATTATTTAATCTACTTAAACGAATAAAAATTATAATAATTTAATAAATTAAATATAATTTAAGCGAAAAAATAATAATATAAAATAGTAAAAATATGAATCAATGAGGTATATATAATTTTCAATTTTGGAAAACATAGGGAGAAAAACTATAAACATGTGGGGTTTTGTCAAAATGAGATAAGTGTCTTACTTTGATTGTGATGTCGTCAATGCACGTTAGAGAAAATTTTTCACTTACCGATAATTCTCGAAGATCCTGTTGCAAATAAGCAGCCGCTTCCTTGAATCCTTTTCCTGGTCAAAAGTATAAGAAATGTATTCTTTCCACCTCCACGTGATATCCAGGTAGAAAATTCACTCATGCAACAGATCGCAGCCCCTATTGCCTATTAAAGTTCCACTTAGAATTGAAATGAAGTGCGTGATCCCACTAAAAGAAACATCTAGCACACCCTGTGAAACAATGGCTTGACGGAGCAGCCAGTGGAATTGGGGAGGCAACTGCAAAGTTGTTTGTGGAGCACGGTGCCTTTGTGGTCCTTGCTGATATTCAAGATGAACTGGGATCAAAAGTTGCGGCAACAATAGGAGAAGGCAAAGCTTCCTTCAAGCATTGTGATGCGAAGGATGAAAAACAGGTGGAGGAAACAGTAGCCTTTGCCATAGAAAAATACGGTTCTCTTGACATCATGTTTAGCAATGCGGGAACAGTTGGTCATACGGAAAACGTCCGAAACATGAAGACTTTGATAAAACCATGGCCGTCAACGTCCGTGGACCGGCACTGGCCATCAAGCATTCAGCCAGGGCAATGGTGGCTAGGAAAATCCGTGGCTCGATTTTATGCACAGCAAGCGTTGAGGCCACCGTTGTTGGTGGAGCTCCGGTTCCATACACAACATCAAAGGCTGCTGTAGTTGGCCTTGTGAAGGCAGCTGCGATTGAGCTTGGAGAGCATGGGATCAGAGTAAATTGCATCTCTCCATATGTCATTGCCACTCGATCCAATGGTTTTGAATTGGGGGAAAACGGATAAAGAACAAATGGATAGCATAATAAAAGCCAATCAAAACCTGAAAGGGGAATTGTTGAGCACCAAACATATTGCTGATGCTGCTTTATTCCTTGCCTCTGATGAATCAGCCTATGTGAGTGCCCATAATTTAGTTGTTGATGGCGGTGTTAGTTGTAAAATGATGTTCAAGAATTGATTTCCTTTGATCAAGGATTGTATTTGATATTTCCTACTGTAATAACCAAATTGTTTGCAATTTGGAACTTTGGTAAGAAAACTTATATTATATTACTCCATTTTCATATGTTTGAAAGGATCTTAATTATTTGTTTAATTTGTATTACTCTAGTGTTATAAAATCAATAAGATAAAAGTGCCTATTTATTTTTTGATATATTCATTTATCTAGAAGATAGTTCTGATTGTTTAGCTTTCGAGATTATTCATTTATTTAGAAGATAAATATATTTGTTCATTTTTTTAAAATTATTCATTTTATAAATAATATAAATCGTATCTATTAGATTCATTTCTATCCATTAAGATAATGTATATAATTTTTTATTAATACGAGCTAGCCTTGTGTTTCAATGCATTTCCCTTGGCCTTCTATATGAAATTATGAACAGATTAAAGTTTCTTTTGGCCTCTAGTTAGCTTTTCAAAGTGTTATATACTCACCAGGTCATTTGTTTTTGAAATTGCAAAAAAAAAAAAAATTCATAAATGATTTTTGAATGTGTAATTCTTAATAGCTAAATCTATAGAATCTAATGCTTATATAACATATTCAATTTCGAGCAAGCCATATTTCTTTACTGAGATAGTGAGCTCGTTTATGTTATTAACATGTTTTGTAGGTTCTTAGTTAGAGAATGAGGAACTTGAGGAATGGTCTGATGAAGATTTTGAGTGATTGTAAATTGGGACTTTAACTCGTTTACTTGGGATGATATTTTAGATATTCATTTGAGGATAATTTATGTTTGAATGTTTTTTTAGAATTGAGTGTTTGGATTATTATATCTAAGTAAATTTCGATGTTTTCAATTTTATATGATATATGGTGACTTTGAATTTAAGTTCCCATTAAGGTAAGTTTTAAGATGTGTGGGTCGTGTGGATATTAGTTGGTGTGTTCAGGGTTCAACATTTCATTTCGAGGTATTGCGACGTCAACCTTGATTTTGGGGCATGACATTTATTCAAATAAAACCAACATAATATTGATTGGTTAGATGGTGGTTATCTATTCGACTTTCACAAACACACTCTTAAATTGGTTATTTATTTACATGTGGTAGTGTTGTTATATCATGGCATTCTACAAAATAATCTATAACACTTCTTCTAATAATACCGAAATTATAACTATTTATGAGATAAGTTGAGAATATGTGTGGTTGAGATCAATAAAATATTATATTTGAGAAAATTGTAATTTATCTTCTAAGAAAGAATTCAACATCTCTTTATAAGGATAATGTAGCTTGTATAATTCAATTAAAAGGAAAATATATTAAAAGAGATAGAACAAAGCATGTTTCACTAAACTTTTTCTTTACTTATGAATTTTAGAAGAGAGGTGAAATAGATATGTAACAAATTTGATTATATGATAATTTAGTAGATTTATTCACTAAAACATTACTGATTACTACATTTAAAAAATTAATATATAAAATTAGAATGTGTTGGTTGAAAGATATGAAGTCTTATTAAATGATGTCATCAAGAGGGGGAGTATATATATGTTGTACTCTTTTTTTCCTAACCAAGGTTTTCTCCATTGAATTTTTCTTGATCGGATTTTTAACGAGACAGTATTCCCCCAAAACGAACAGTGTACTCTTTTTTCCTTTACTACATTTTTGTCACACCGGGTTTTCAATAGTATCTATTTATCTAGGGATAAATGTGACTATTCATTTTTTTAGATTATTTATTTATCCAGAAGATAAATGTAATTGTTCATTTTTCTAAAATTATTAATTTTATAGATAAGATAAAATTATATTCATTAAATATATTTATTATCCTTTAAGATGATATATCTAACCATCTACAATTAGGGAGCTTATGTAAACGAACAAAATATCAATTTGAATAAATTCAAAATGATTCTATTATTTCTTTACTTCCTACAATTTATTATTACTTTGCAAGTTTCATATAATTTATTTTATAATTCTACTTTGAATCAAATTTACAATATCTAACGATTAAATAGTTTACTCATAATTTTTTTATAATTAATAAAAAAAACATAATAACACCCTTTTACCAAAATCCACAATCTTAATCACCAATACTAAGACAATGATACCCTACTATACTATTGTTGTTGTTGCTACTGCTATGCTTCCAACACTAATAACTTCATTTGGCGAGGACTACTGCATTTACACTATTGGAAGGCATTATCTAGTAGAGTTGTAAACAAACTAAATATTCATGAATGAAAGCTCATTTGAGTTTATTTGTGTTCGAATAAAACTCGTTGAATTTATAAATAAATGAAACTCAAACAAAATATTAAATTTAATTAATAAACGAATGAACTTGAATATGTTCATAAATATATTCAAACATTCGTGAATATATTATATATATTTTAAAATTAATTATATTATATATTTATATTTTATATTACTAAAATTTATTCATATATTTATTTATATTTTTTAAAGATTAGGTAGGGACCTGATTATATTATTTATATTATATTTATTATATTTATATTTATTTATATTTTATGAAAAATATAAAAAACCAAACTTGAACAATTCGAACTCAAACTTAAACAAATATAAATATTATCAAACAATAATCGAATGAACCCAAACTCAAGTTTGATTAATAAACGAACAAACTTGAATACTATTTGATTCTATTTGAACTCAGGTTTGAAAATTTGATACCCAATTCGTTCATATTCAAATATAACTCTATTACCTAGTAGGTTAAAAGTTGGCCATATCAGTCTCAAGAATACCTGGCACCAACACTCCTACTACAATTGTAATATCCCTCCTTGAATACTTATGAAATGCAAGCGGTAATTTGTGCAGAATACAGGGTTACTTGAAAGCCAATCGCTAGGAGCCCATTAAAGAGAGAGAAGCTATTGTATGTAGTTGGCCGGCCATCTCATTAAAGATTGGTGGGTCATTATATTAAATTTTATGGGCCATAGGTATTTAGACCTATAATGAAATTCCATTTGGCCTCAAGTGGTTGGATGGAATTCATAAGACTGCTACCTTTTTCTACCATGTTCTTCCATGTTCTAAAACATTCTAACACCTTCCATTACATTCTAAGAACTTCTATAAATTTTTATTAAATTCCAAGATATTTTAGAGATGCTAAGTCATTGTAATATCCCTCCCTATGTGTATAGTAATGCAGGAATTATTGATGATGATGATAATAATAATAATAATAATAATAATAATAATAATAATAATAATAATAATAATAATAATAATAATAATAATAATAATAATAATAATAATATGTAGGAAATATTATTATTATATGTAACGAAAATTAGGAAGAGAGGAGGAATGATATAAAAATGGCCTATGGGACCCATAATGGTAAATATGGATGGCCCACTCCATTAATAATTTAGACCATGCCTTTGACCAAGTTTTGACCACCTTTGACCATGCAAGATAAAAAAAAAAATCTTGAAAGTTCCACTAACTTCTCATATTTTCCACTAGTTTCTATTAATTTCCCTGAGCTTCTATAAGCTTCCAAAGTGTTCTAAAATTTTCAAGTCATGGAGACATAAATTCTAAGGCTTTCTAGAGTCATCAAGTCATCATGGGAGCATAATAAAAGGAGGAGAAGGGAATGAAAAGGAGGGCTGGAAGAGAAGAAGGAAAGGAAACCGAGAAAAAAGAAAGAAAAGAGAGAGGGAAACTGGAGAGGAGAAGAAAGAAGGAAAGAGAGAAAGAAAAGAAGAAGAAGAAGAAGAAGAAGAAGAAGAAGAAGAAGAAGAAGAAGAAGAAGAAGAAACTGAGAGAGAGGAAGAAGGGAAAAAACTGAAAAAGAGAGGAAGAAAACCAAGGAAAAGAAAGGGGAAAATGAAGGAAGAAGTTGGAACTTTGCAAGCTTGGTTTTACTTTATCAAGTAGGTAAAATCTCTCTTCCTAGAGTCAAAGGTATGCTTAATGAATATTTGTTATGCAGTATTCTACTTGAGTGCATGAATTCTTGAGAAGAAGTTGAAATGAAAATTTGATGGTAATGAAGGGATGTTGGCCAGATGTATTGAGAAGGGTTATTTGGTATGTTTGGATGCTTGCATAAAGTACGTTGAAGTAGATAATGGTGAAAATTAGCAAAAGAAGAATGGTAGAAAGTTTGTAGAAGAAAAGATCATGAAGTTAATTCTTGTGGAAATAAACAAAGTACATAGTTGTTTAGCAATTTGTGAATATGCTTTGAATTAAGAGAGTTATGGATTGAGATGATTGAAGTTAAGTAAGTCTTGGTATGATAGGAAAAGCTTAGAGTAAGAATTGTGAAGTTTAGATGATAAGAACACCATAGCTTTAAAACCATTAAGGTTGTTATGTTAAAGGAAAAAGAGTAGTATCTCTACATTTGAGCCATGTATAATTTAAAACTGAAGAGAATTGAAGTTTCTTCAATTCTTTGATGGTGAGAAGAGAATGATAAAGGTTATGAAGAAGTTTAATATGTTATATACGTTTATCAAGAAATAGGCTCAAGAAATGGTATAACATACTATTGTAACCTTATAGCGATTTTATCTAGAAGTATAATTCCTAATTCTTGGGATTATACATCGCTTTTAGACATCCTATTTTATTGTAGGTTAATCTAATCCAAAAAACCTTTAGATCAATGATTGTGTCCATAGAAGTAGTAGTAGCTAAAAAAGGTGAGTTCCCTTGGTTTTAAACTCTATTTAGCCTAGTGTTTTTCTGATAAAGTCACATATCACTATTTTGTACAAAATGAGTCATTTTTGCTATCAACTTTATTTTTGGGCAAATGGTTTCCCAAATTAATTATTTGTGAGCATTTTGTGAAAAATAGATATGTGAGTCCCATGATTCATTAAATTTTATTTCAGCTAACTGTTTTTCCCGACAAATCGAATATGAACTATTTCTTGATAAATCATTTGCTAAAGTAATGTTTCATTATAATTGAGCATATGCCGATTATGGCTTCATTCACTAAATAATGCACATTTATGTGTTTCCTTACTAACATAAATGCTACATTTGGTCATAAAAAGCATTATTATGTTTATTTTAATTCTAGTTGCTTCTAAAGTAATTCATGCACAGTGTGAAAAGTTTGTTATACTTTTATGTTCAATGAACCTTGGAAAATAGTTACGGAAAATATGATAAATATTTGAAAAATGATATTTTGATCCCGGAAATGATTTTCTTATGCTTGGATATGAGCTTGTATTTTGGAAAAAAAATATTTTGGAAAAGGGTTTAATTTTGAAAAGTATTAAGTTATGTTAAGATATTACATTAATCTTTTGGTTTTGTACTTTGTGATCCTTGAGTACTTAAGAGAGGCAATGCGCTTATACTGACTTACGCGGGTTTGAGAATACTTTCCAACTAGTGCCCACCTTCGAACTATGGTCTCTTTCTTCGCAGGGTGACGGTATTCATAATAAAACCATCCTTAATTAACAACACTTTTTCCCATTATGGAAATAGAGGTCGGGCATAGGACACCCGTGCCGTAGGGCAGACCATAACAATGGTTAAACTATGATTGATTGTGGTGTACGCACTGGGTTAATCATATATTTATCATCTTTATAGGATTGACATCCTATGGTGTCGATGTGGTTAGATTGAGATCCTTCTGATTATATGGGATGGGATCCTGTCGGTATTTGATACGAGATCGCAATATAGTTTTGAATATGAAAATCGTATTTTAAAAATACGATATGTTTGTAATTAAAAGTTCAATACCAATGTTATAAATGGTGCAAGGTTACATGGTGCCAAGTTACTATATATTATCGCAATGGCATATTTTCTTTCCAAAACAGAAAAAGACTTGCTTTCTTTAATATGGGCCCTGAGTTTTCGATAAACCATGATTTCCAAATGTGCATGAATTCTTTTGACAACAATTGATGAGGATTTCAGCTATTATGTCTAAAGAGTTGTTTTTAGTGAAAAATTGCAGTAAAACCCTTTTATTTGTTTTCAAAAGAAAAACACTAGCACACATGGAACTCACTGAGTATAACACTCACTCGTGTATCCATTTTCTCTATTTTTCTTAGGATTTGGAGTTGGAGTTATGTGATAGCGAAGCCAGTGTCACTATCTGGGTTCAGCCTAGTGAAAGTTTTGGTAACCTTACTATCTATAGACGATAAACATATTTATCATATGTATTTTTGGGTTGAGATATATGTATACTATCATGGCTGGTTTGTTAGTCTAATGAAATGGTATGTTTCTATTTATCTGCTTTAAACTTTAATCTATTATAAAGACCCGTTGTCTAGGAAATCAGACGGGGGAACATCCCACAAAGATAATGTAACGCCCCTACTAAAGGTAATAGCAGAAGCATATCAATACTGGGTGTCGCCCCGTCCAGTTTTCCAGACAAGGGGTCTTTATAACGTAAGCCAAATGAGTGAATATAAATACGGTCCAGACTCATACAATAACTATACTGATGGTCACATACATATATACAATAGAAAATCTCATATGTGAAAATTTTTGCTTCACATTAATAATAAAGCACATTATCAAAAAGAGAACGTTCGAACCTAAACTGCTGTCATTGTGGTATCTTCTTTCTATCCGTAGATCTGCTCAACTCTAGATCCTACAAAAAGGTAAGATAAAAGACACGTGTGAATGACAAATCGCTCAGTGAGTCCCGTGTGTGCTAGTGCTTTATGAAAGAATAGAGTACATAAAACTTTTGTGGAATAGTATATCATTTGTTCACTGGAAACAATTTCAAAATTCTCTAAAGAATAGTTTATTCAGAACTCAATCATTTTTGGAAAACTGTATTTTACTTTCAAAACATTGTCCCAATTTTTAAATCACAGGCACTTCTCCAACAGAAGGTCGGCCTGTATGCAAGTCCCGTAGTCCTTGCCTTCAGCACCACATATCTTGTATTGAAACCTCCACCTCCAGTACTCAATCCGTGTGTTACCAGAAAATAAGTACTAGTATACTATAATCAATAAGTGCATGCAGCACATAATCTTTTACTTGCTACCATAAGTCAGGGGTCCCAATTCTGATATCAATCACCATCGAGGCAGTAAGGGGTTCGAACAATGCTAGGTATCTAGCCCAACCCGTGAACAACTAAATCACAAAGTGCACACAAAGCACGACAATTGCCAGAGATGGCTAGCTAAGACGACTCATCTCAATGTTTTGTTGCCTTGTTTGGAGTAAGACAATCCCCAGAACTAATCGGGTTACTTAGGGTCGTCTACTTCTAATATGAGCTAATACAAAAATCAAAGTTATTACTGAGTACTCAATATTACCAATACCAACCCCTTCTGACTGATCATGCTCGAGGGTTATCTGATCCCGTAAGATTTTCAAATCAAAATACTTTTTTTGGGCAAAATAACACTTTTCAGAATTTGATCCCATTAACTCACAAGTCATACCACAATTCACATAGGCTCTATAGGGCTAATCAATTCATTCCATGAGCACATCAGACCAATAAAATAATTTTTGAGATTAAAATATCGTTTTTCAAAAGTCAATCTCATATTGAGAGATTATTTTCCAAAATTATGTCGAAACAAAGTAAAGAGTTCTTTTCACATATCAAAATAAGTTTTCAAGAGTATTCGGGTCATTTTATCCATACCTGATTTCAAAATATTTTCTAAGAGTATTCGAGTCATTTTACCCATGCCCGATTTCAAAAGATTTTTTGAGAGTATTCGGGTCATTTTACCCTTACTTGATTTGAAAAATGTTCACAAGCGTCCAATAAGGACATTTTAGTCATCTACCAAATATTCGATTCCAAAAGTTTTCATAAAACATTCAAATAAGGATATTTGAATCATTTTTCAAATATTCGATTCCAAAAAAAACTTATTTCAAGAAATTTAGAATTCTAATTCCAAAAGAGAATTAAATTTAAAGTTTCCAAATATGTTTTTATAAAATGTTCCAATAAGGGCATTCCAATCAATTTATGAATACTCGATTCTAAAATTTACCATTTTCCGTAAATCTCAAGTATTTAATCAAAAAATGACTAAATTCATAAAATTCATGCTTTAATCATCTATTAAGGTTTTCATACCAAATATGAAGGTCATTCGAGCCCAAAATAGCATAAAACAATTCTTGCTCAGATGAACCTTAAACATATTTAGAGATTTCCAAAAAGGGTATAAAACATGGCATTTCATGAAAAAGTAAAGCATACTAGCTTTCAAAAGGTTTTAGAAATCAAAAGAGACTCACCTCATATCCTAACTAAATTCTTTCCGTTTATGGCCGTTCAACCACCGTTTCTACCATTTTCAATATTCCTTTGGCTGTTTACCTATAAACCTACACCAAACATCGTTTTTGTATCAAATCATGTTCGGCCGAAAAATAACCGACCGGACATATAGTTAGCCGACAGTTAAGGAAAATATTCAACTTTCGTTCACATCATTTTTTTCGTCGTTAGTTCAATTCTTTCATTTTCCTTTTTCTACATCCTTTATCCCTTCATATATAAGAGATTCACTTCATAATTCATATTCATTTCATCTAAAATCACACAATTAATTATCCTTAAATTCATCCATTTTCAGACTAATTTTCAGGAATTTCACTGCTTGACACATAATTTTGCTTTGCACATAACTTTCAATTCACAACTCTGATTTGGCTCTATGATATACCAAAACGATCGTAAGACTCTTAAATTTAATTTTGTATAAGCCATTTTCAAAGTTTTGATTCCCATGATACACTACTGGGCAAAAACAGCCTTAATAGTTTTACTTCAATTCTACTATTCATACTTTCATTTATTTTCCTCTAGCCTTTAACACCTTGGAATCATTAATTCATTCAATTTTCCTTCAAATTATCTTTAAATCTGTGATTTTCATATTCCAATAGCTCACAAGGGTCACACTTATTTAACATAATTCACATTTTCTAATCACAAGCTAGTACAATCCATTTTTCTAACCAAGTAACTTACGTTTTTATTCTACTTTGATTATTATCTCCTCAATCGTAAACAACCCTTCAAACTACCAAAATTATTCAGTTCTTCTTTATACAAAATATCATTGAAAAACCCTTAGGCAGCCGGCACACACATGAGCATATATAAGGTTCGTACACAAAAGTCACAAACCCTAACTTTTGATCTAAAATAAAAACATGAAAATCATGTTTTCATGTTAAAACTCATACCAAAATAATCATCATAATGAGATCTATGATTTTAATTCTTGAACCATAGACTTTTAACTTATATGTGGGATCCCTTGACTTGATTTTGCTCCAAGAATACACACAGTTCTTTCTTTCTCTCTCCTTTTTCTTTTTCTCCATATTTTTCTCTAGCTTTACTTTCCTTTCTTTCTCTATTCCTTATGGACAATTTTTTTTTTTTTGCTGAAATTCAACTCCTCAACCGCCATTCTTGGTCTAAATTGGTGACCATTTGGTCACAAATTGTGGGCTATCTGCCACGTGTTGCAATTTCATTCGTCCACCTATTTTTTTATTTATTTTGTAAAACTTATTTAATAAGCTTTATCTTGTTTGAAATCTCACACAACCTCTCATAATGTGACACATGTCCCTATCCACCAATCACATAGCCCTACACGTTCAAGTTTTACCTACATTTCTAATTTTTCTCAGAAATGAACAAAATCGAATCCGAAACAGAAAATTATTTTATTTTACTATTCAACTTTAAAAATTTCACTGAATCCATTAGTAATACATAAATTCTTCAATTCCTTCTTGGTTTGATCAAATTTATGGTCAAAGTCGCGGGCGCGGTCAAAATAACTAACATGCCCCCGATAACCCGAATAACATAACTCACACCAAAACGTGTATTTCATCACATTAATCAATTTCTCTTCTCAGTGTATACTAAAATTCTTATTTTATTAACAATAGTAGCTTTCCAAAGATTTAGGGTACGGGTAGAACAAATCCAATAATTACATCCAAGTCCCGACAAAAATCATTATACCGAAATATTCGTCTCATTACACCAATCATCTTTTGTTCTGACCATTAATATAAATTATCATCCTATTATAAGTAGTGACCAATCGAAGGTAAAAGCGCGGGGTATTACAGATAAGGCCTATTACGACTGGAAATAGTGGGGTAATAGTGGGGTGTTACAACAATATTTCCTCCAACTACTCCTTCCATGTATGCTACACCTTCTCCTACCTCTTATAAGTAGCCTGGTGTTGCATGTGCACCAATCCTTTCACCTTTATCATCCAACAAATTAATACCCCCATGAAGGATTGACATTCACAGAGCATGCATTTCAACCGTGGACAGTAAATGAAAAATGGAAGAACATGGCACATATCAGAGAATTGGGAGCATCATGGAGGGTTGAAATATACCTGTTGGAGCTTTAAAACTTTGAAGAATGTTGAAGAATTGCTTGAAGCTCAAAAAACAGCTTTCTTCATCATCCGTGGGATGAACACCAGTGAAGCTTACTTTCTTCCATCTCCGGTTCTTTCTTCTCCTCCGGTGAAATGCTAGCTTTTCAGTTCACGGAATATGACCACTGCCTAATTTACCGTTGGTGAGCACACATTCGAGTGAGAAGAAATGAACTATCTCAATTTTCTTTTCCTTCACCAACCATCCGTTTCCCAGGCTTGGTTTCTTCAGTTATAGCAAAAAACAGTGAAGAAAACCAAAAGCCAGGAAAACAAACAGACACAAGAGAGAGAGAGAAAGCCAAGAGACATTTTTCACGGTTAACTCTTCTGGCTTGGCTTCATATGTAAAAAAAAAAAAAACCAGAGAAGGAAACCAAAAGCTAAAAGACTCGGGAAATATTTTTTAATTATTTTTCCCTTTTCTTTTATTTTATTTTTTCACACAGAAAGCTAAGAGTCATGAAACCAAAAATAATTATTTTGATAAAAATAATATTCTCGGGATTTAATACCTGAATATTATTTACAAAACAAATTTCGGCTTCAACCTAAACTCTTCTAAACTATGTTCGAAAAAATTCCATAGTCCAGGCTATTGAGCCAAAATAATATTTATTATTTTTCTTAGACCCGAAAAATTCAAAATAATAAACATTAATTATTTTCCTTAGAATTAAATAAATAACCCAATAAATAATTAATGAACCCAAATGAACCCAAAATAATTAAAATTTAATTATTTATTTCTTGGGATTTAATTAAATAAATAACCTAATAAATAATTAAGTAATAATTATTTTCTTCTAGTTTAAGTCCTGGTTAATTTTCTAATTATTCAAACAGGACTCAGGTCCTGAATAATTAATTAACCAATTAAACCAGATAATAAATTTCTCTCCATTTATTTTATTCCAATCTAATAGTAATAAATTAGACTTCCCGAATAAAATAAAACTCTCTCAACTGAGATTATTTTCTCAATCCAAAAATTAATTAGGACTTACGAGCTATTTTAAGGACCAAAAAGACACATCGCCTTGGCTACTAAAATGACCAAAATACCTATATTATATAAATAGATGTATTTTATATTTTAAATATTTTCTAATATCACCATAAGGAAATATTGACCCCAAGGACAATGCTGTATTAGCAGAGTCTTCGACCTACAAGTGAAATAACTAAAATACCCCTCTACACATTGCCGTACAATTAGAGAGGAAGAAGTATACTAACACTTCTCTAAAAGACATCTACCATCCTTAGGCCTCTAGTCCAATGATCCACGACTTTCTGGAGTGTTTCCGCTTTCCAAGGGAGCGACCCTAAAGCAAACATTCGAGTCACGTTTCCTAAGGCCCTGGATATTTAGATCATTCGAACAACCACAAGGGGTGATATAGTGTAGAAACTATCTTGTACAAGTTTGTCTTAACTAACTAGTCATACATATCCAACATACAAGTATATTGGCCCTCCGATAGAACCTCAACTATAGTATATCAAAGCATATGCTTCCAACTTCGTCAGACCACCAACTCATACTCAAGTCATAGAGTACTAGTCCACGCTGTAGCGGTAATAGACTAGGTTTCTACCATATAGTACTTTTTAAAAACCACTACTACAGGTCTTGTTCTACGTATTCGAAATACGCTTATGTCATGAAGTGAGTGGACTACTCACTGGCTAAAGGTAAGCCATTCCCCATTTAAAATTCATAACATAATAACCTAAATATGAAGAGATTCACATTCTCATCAATTGGTTAAAAACGACTGTCTATGTGTTTAAATAACCCATGATCCATACATTACTGTGAAAGACCTTCATTCATATAGATCACTTATTTACACACAATGGGTCTGTTCCAAATGAAAAATGTACACAAATAAAGAAAATTATTGAACAAATGATTTGCGACAAATAAATTCTTTTATTAACATATTCGATATTTTCATCAGAAAACTAGTCTAAGAGGGCATATTCCCAACAATCTCCCACTTGCACTCTAAGACTAGGTAAGTCCATAGGTGCCCACCCCAATGGCGTCTAAGTATCTCTTGAAGACCCTCAGCCAAAGACTTAGTGAATGGATCTACTAGATTGTTCACTGAGGCAATCTGTACCACTACCACTTCCCGTCTCTGGAAATCTCGGATCAGGTGGTACTATCTTTCAATATGCTTCCCCTCCTTATGGTTCTAAGGTTCCTTTGAGGTACTTAAGAACATGCTTTACAGCATGCCAATAAACCTCCCCAGGGTTTGACTGATATCTGCTACCTAAGCCTATGGCAAAACAGATATCTAGCCTAGCACACAGCATGGCGTACATGAGACTTCCCACATCCGAAGCGTAGGGAATCCTACTCATTTTGTCCTTTTCTTCTTCAGACTTAGGACAGTCCCTTGAAGAAAATGACAACCCATATCTGCAAGGCATTAGAGCTCCCTTGCATGAGTCCATGTTATACTTAGCCAGCATCTTGTCAATGTATGTGACTTGGGATAATCCTAACATTCTTTACTTCCTATTTCTAAGAAGTCTAATCCTGAGAATGTAACTGGCATTTTCCAAGTCCTTCATACTAAATTGACTAGATAGCCAAATCTTTGGAGATAACAATAACCCTACATCATATCCAATGAGTAGAATGTCATCCACATACAAGACAAGAAAAACTACATTAAACCCCTCAAAATTCTTGTACACGCATTGTTCATCCTCGTTTTGAATAAAATCATAAAACTTTACAGTCTCATCAAAACGAATGTTCCACGCTCTTGATGCTTGCTTAAATCCATAAATGAACTTCTTAAACTTGCAAACCTTATGTTCCTGACCTTCAGCAATAAAACCTTCCGGTTGGGACATATAGATGTCTTCGTTAAGATGGCCATTCAAAAATGCCTTCTTGACATCCATTTGACATATCTCGTAGTCATAGTGACATGCGATGGTAAGAAGGATATTGATGGATTTAAGCATAGCCACAGGGGAAAATGATTTCCTCATAATCGATCCATTCTTTCTAAGTATACCTTTTTGCCACAAGCCTAGCTTTGAAGGTTTCCACCTTCCCATCCGTTCACCTCTTCCTCTTGTACACCTACTTAGACTTAATGGGTTTTATCCCTTCAGGTGAAGCTACAAGATCCCAAACCTGATTGAAGTGCATAGACTCAATCTCGGCTTTCATTGCTTCATGCCATAGATTTGCATCGGCATCAGCAATTGCCTTCTCGTATCTAGTGGGGTCTTATTCTTGATGGTCAGAGATCAGCTCAAAAGCTTCTCTATTCCATCTATCTGGAACTCTAGACACTCTCCCACTACGACAAGGCACCATGTGTACATGCTCTTGAGGCTGTGCCTCTTCTTGTTCCACAATCGGGTCAGAAGAAGTTGCTTCCGAAGATAACTTTTCCTCGAGTTCCAACCTAGTTGAACCTTTTTGTGGAAGTACTTTGATCATCTTCTAAGTGTCTAGCATTGGTACTACCCAGTACCTACTACTCCTTAAGATGATAAAAGTAACTACCCTTTGTTCATTTTGGATACCCAACAAAATAGCATAATTCTGACATTGGTTCCAACTTATCTCCCTTGATCAGTACATAAGTTGGACAACCCCATATCCTGAGATGATTCAGACTTGACTTACGCCCAGTCCACATCTCATAGAGAGTCCTAGGTACTAACATGGAAAGCACCAAGTTTAGAATGTATGATGCTATTTCTAGGGTATATCCCCAAAAAGATATTGGAAGAGTAGCATGAGACATCATGCTTCTGACCATTTCCTATTCCTTCTCTCAGCTACTCCGTTCTGCTGGGGTGTCCCCGGCACAGAGAGTTGGGACACTATCCCATGATGTACCATGTAGTCATTGAATTCACCTAGGAGGTACTCTCCACCACGATCCGATCATAAGGTCTTGATTAATTTACCTGTCCGACGCTCCACTTCATCATTAAACTCCTTGAATTTATCAAAAGAGTCAGACTTGCGTCTCATCAGGTAAACGTAACCAAACCTTGTACAATCATTCTGTGAAAGTGATGAAAGACTCAAAACCTCCTCTAGATGGTGTAGACAATGGACCACACACATCAGTATGAACAAGACTCAGTACTTCCTTAGCCCTATCCGCCTTAGGGATAAAAGACCTTTTGGTCACCATTCCCATCAAGCAGGATTCACACTGAGGCCAATCATCCTATCTTAATGAGTCCAAAAGCCCATTATGGATTAGCCTCTGAATCCTGGTTGAGTTGATGTGACCCAACCCCAGATGCCAAATATTTGAGTCATTGATATTGGTATTTCTCTTCATAGTTAAAGGTTCAAATTAAGCGTTATTTGATTGATTGTTGATAGAGTTTAAATAGAATAAAATAGAATAGATTTCCATACATGTGCCCAGTCCATAATATTTCTCCATTTCTACTGATAGAAATACCAGAATGGAAAGTTTCAGAATATCCTTGATTTATAAGTTTTGCAACTAAAATCAAATTCTGACAAAAACTAGGTACATATAAAATATCTATTAAAACCACTTTATTAATACAATAAAAAACAAGATCCAGCTCTCCTACTGCAAGGGCCCAGACTTGTGCTCTAAATCCTACGCGTAATCCACGTTCGCCCTTCTTGAGTCTACTTATCTTCCTAAACCCCTGCAAGGAGTTACAGATATGATCAATGGCTCCTGAATCAACAATCCAAGTGGAAGTTGATCCAACCATTGATATAGACTCTAGATAGAGAACATTACATGTGAGGTTTCTCTTGGATTGAAAATCTGGACACTCTTTTTCCAATGTCCCTTCTTCCCATATATGAAGCACTTGCTCTTTGCTTTGTCTTTGGGCTGGGTCTTAGGCTGGGCTGATGTGTTTCCCTTCTCCCTCTTGAACTTTCTAGGCTTAGACCCAATTCTTAAGGAAGAAGCCTTAGCAATCATGGCCATTGAAAATGGCTTCATGACCTTCTCTGCCATCTGAAGTTCCTTCATCAACTCAGTCAAACTCATATTGTAATTTAGTTTGAACTGGGTAAAGGAATCCAGTAGAGATTCGAGAACCATGTCTACTTGGCTCCCGTGGTCAATGATAGCCCCTAAGATATCTGCCACCTCGAAAGCAGCAATCAACTTGAGCATATGCTCCCTGACTGATACTCTCTCAGCCATCTTAGAGTTTATTATAGTTCGAAGAACCTCCTGCCTTGTGGGCCGGCTCTTATCTACGAATATAGTGGCCAATGACTAATGTCATACGCAAAAGCCATGTGCTCGTATTTAGACTGGAGCACATTAGACATGGAGACTAGTATATAGCAACGTGCTATTTCATTAGCCTTCTTCCTGAGGGAACGAGAAATAGAGGGAACATGCTCTGTACGTTAAAAAATTTCGGAGAAAAATAAAACCAAGCCTCAAAGGCCATGCGGAAGCATGAAGATCATACATGTGCGCTACTTAACCCTTCTAGGTTGAGTAAGAGTGGATTGAACGACTGGAATCGCCTCGCTTTGTTCACTTGAAGAAGCTTCCGGTTGAACACCCGCTAGCCTTCTACTCCGCCTTGTTTGCATGAACGCCTAGCTTTCCAGCTCTCGGGATATTCCTCAGCCTAACCTCTAGTCGGTGAACACTATGGTAAAGAAGAACGGTCTCAATTCTCCTTGGTTCACTCGCTATTATTAGCAAAGAACAAGGAGAAAACAAGAGGAAAGATACGTGAGCAAGAGCAGAGAGAGAGGCGTTCAGTGAGAGAGCTTCACGTGAGTCTCTTTCTTGTGTTTTGAAGATTAGGGTTTTTTTCTACCAAATAGTAGTTTTTTAGTTAGCCAAAACTGGATCTCTCTTTATCTGATAAACATATCCCCGGGATATCATATTTCAAACACCCGGATGTTTTCCTGAGAATTTGTTTGGCCTAACCCTAAACTCCTCTTAACCGTATCTGGAAAAAATCCTAAGGTCCAAGCTATTGGGCCAGAAAAATATTTATTATTTTTCTTGGACCCAAAAGACCCAAAATAATAAATATTAATTATTTATTTCCTAGGCTTATATAAACAACACAATAAATAATTAAGAAGCCCAAATGAACCACAATAATTAATCTTTAATTATTTATTTCTTGGGCCTATATAAACAACCCAATAAATAATTAAACATTAATTATTTCCCCTAATTTAAGCTTAGGTTAATTTCTTAATTATTCATACTGGACCTAGACCCCTGAATAATTAATTAACCAATTAAACTAGATAATTAATTTCTTTCAACTCCTATTTTATTTATTTATTTATTTTATTCCAGTCCAATAATAAATTGAACTTCCTGAATAAAATAAAATAAAATAAAATCAAATCAAATCCTCTTCAACTGAGACCAATTCCTCAACCCAAAAGTAGTTAGGACTTACGGGCTATTCCGAGGACCAAAAAGACACATCACCTTGGCTGCTAAAATGACCAAAATACCCCTACTATATAAATAGCTGTATTTTTCATTTTAAATATTTCCTAATATCACCATAAGAAAATATTGACCCCAAGGGCAATGCTGCGATAGCAAAGTCTCCGACCTACAGGTGAAATGACTAAAATACCCCTCTACACATCGTCATACATTTAGAGAGGAAGAAGTGTACTAACACCCCTCTAAATGACATCTACCATCCTTAGGCTTCTAGTCCAATGATCCATGACTTCCTGGAGTGTTTCCGCTTTCCAAGGGAGCTACCCTAAAGCAAACATCCAAGTCATGTTTCCCAGGGCCCTGGACATTTTAGACCATTCGGACAACCACAAGAGGCGATATAGTGCAGAAACTATCTTGTATAAGTTTATCTTAACTAACTAGTCACACATACCCAATATGCAAGTATATTGGCCCTACGATAGCACCTCAACTATAGCAAATCAAAGTATATGCTTCCAGCTTCGCCAGACCACCAACTCATACTCAAGTCGTAGAGTACTAGTCTACACTGTAGCGGTAGTAGTCTAGGTTTCTATCATATAGTACTTTTAGAAACCACTACTACAGGTCCTGTCCTACGTATTCGAAATACGCTTATGTCATGAAGTGAGTGGACTACTCACTGGCTAAAGGTAAGCCATTCCCCATTTGAAATTCATAACATAATAACCTAAACATGATGAGGTTCCCAGTCTCATCAATAGGTTAAGAACAAATGTTTATGTGTTAAATAACCCGTGATCCATACCTTACTGTGAAAGACCACCATTCACATGGATCACTTATTTAAACACAATGGGTCTGTTCCAAACGAAAATCGTGCACAAACAAAAAGTAAATTCACAAACAATTTCTGAAAATAAATTCTTTTATTAAAATATTCGATTTTACATCAGAAACCTAGTTTAAGAGGGCATACAATCCAACACTTCCATGCCTTCACAGCCTCTCGCTCTATTGTCGGTGGAACTATTCCCAATTACAGGATAGGTCTCGAAAAAGGACATACTTATACTCCATGACTGTGAGTATTATGTCCATGTTCCTCTTCCAGTCCACATAGTTTGGTCCCGTTAACTTATTCTCACGGAGAATAACAGCCAAAAGACTAAAAGAACCTCCCACTATTTCCGAACAAACGAAAAATAAAAGAAAGGATATAGTTTGTGAAAATAAATTTATGTACAAAAATTATTTTGGCTCTTAGGAAAACTGACATAGCTTCTTTGGAAGATTAATAGTTCCCTAAGCTAAGTGTAATAACCATCACAAATTAATTTCCCTTCTAGGTAATGATCTAGAGAATAACTCCATCGTGGGATGACTGTTTCCTCTCATTTCCTATGGACATTCCTCGCACTATTACCTTTAACGTGAGCTGGCCGATTATAGTACGTGTCCCGAGTCATTAATTACATCCTTCCATTAGATCTATATCCTTGTGGTATCCCCATCCTATACGGGTTCACTCCTAGGGTGACGCGAGGGAACCCACGATCTCTAATGAGGACCCTGATGGAAGCCGTGGGGCCGTTGGAACCCCTCTCTCACTTAGTCTTTTAAAATAAAGTTTTTTGAAAAAAATATCCTTTTGAAATTTCCATTAAGTTCTTTTTTAACTTAAAAAATAAAATATCCAAGTCCATTAAAATCTCAATGCCAATGATTATATCCTTTGAGAGAATTTACCCATGGACTAATTTCATTTAAATTAAAATTTAATGATTTCAAAAATTTTTCAATTAAAACTTTATCGAGACTTTGATTTCTATTTTTACTTAAAAAAACAATTTTCTTTTGCAAAATAAAATAAAATGGCTTTCTATTTCAACTTTAAGAAATATCTAAATCCAATATATTTTCTATGCCAATGATTAAATCCTTTAAGAAAATAGCCAAGGATTAATTTTTGTTCAAGTTAAAATAACCATTTAATTTTTTTTTAAAATGTTTTTCCTTACATAAATATTCCCAAAGACTTTGGTCTTTGAGAAACCGCGCACATAGGTACACAAAATAAATAGCATGCCAGAAAATAGTAAATGTTTTCATGCTTTTCTATTTTTAAACCTATGTGTCCAAATAATAGAATTAAACACATTAATTAATTAATTATCTTGTTTAATCCTAAAATCCTTTATTAATATTTTTCATGCAAATATATTCCAAGAATATAAACTATTGCAAAAATATTAACTTCGCTTGGTATGGGACCCAAATTAAAAATCTTTAAAGAAAAAATAAATAAATTTTTTTTTACTGGAGGTCCACTGCACCGGATCCGCGCCTGCATGCACTGCGGTTCACCGAGGATCCGGTGAACCGCACGCACCGGATCACGCACAACTCGACCCGAGATGCCTCCCGCTCCGCGACCCGCACCAGAAGCCCGCCCCGTTGACCTGCCTTGCTCCGCCCTCGGCGTGCCTCGCGTGCACCCAGATCCGGAGCCCCGTCAACCCGCGTGCCAACCCGAATACAATTGCAATTCAATTGCAAATTTTGAATGCAAATCGGCTTGAATTCTATGCAATTGGCTTGGCTCCAGTGGCTCAATTAGCACGGCTCCTCTCACAAATACAGTGACGGCTCGGTGCTGCGGCTCGGCTCCACAGCGGCTTAGGAATAGTGTCATCTTCTCCAGAAAGTGATTTCTGTGAAATTCTTCTGCGATTTTTTCTCCAAATCGCTTCTTTTTGCTTCTTTGGACATTTTTCATTACAAAAACTCATCCAAACAAAAAAAAAAACCGCCTATACCCATTTAAATTGGGTTTACACGATCAAAACTCACTAAACAAAAAATTTACAGTGAGTTCATGAAAATTGCAGAAACCATGTCCCATACCATAAATAGCGAAGGATCACATATTTAAGCTCCAAACAATGTTCTTCTCCATTTTTATTAATTAACATGCTCTCTAAGTCAATCAAATTCATACTCTGATACCACTTGAAGGATTGACATTCACAGAGCATGCATTTCAACCATGGACAGTAAATGAAAAATGGAAGAACATGGCATATATTAGAGAATTGGGAGCATCATTGTGGGTTGAAATATACCTGTTGGAGCTTTAAAACTTTGAAGAATGTTGAAGAATTGCTTGAAGCTCAAAAAACAGCTTTCTTCATCATCCGTGGGATGAACACCAATGAAGCTTCATTTCTTCCATCTCCGGTTCTTTTTTCTCCTCTGGCGGAATGCTAACTTTTCAATTCACAGAATATGACCACTGCCTAATTTACCGTTGGTGAGCACACATTCGAGTGAGAAGAAATGAACTATCTCAGTTTTCTTTTCCTTCACCAACCATCCATTTTCCGGGCTTGGTTTCTTCAGTTATAGCCAAAAACAGTGAAGAAAACCAAAAGCCAGGAAAACAAACAGGCACGAGAGAGAGAGAAAGCCAAGAGACATTTTTCATGGTTAACTCTTCTGGCTTGGCTTCAAATGTAAAAACAAAAGCCAGAGAAGGAAACCAAAAGCCAAAAGACTCACGAAATATTTTTTAATTATTTTCCCCTTTTCTTTTATTTTATTTTTCCACACAAAAGCCAAGAGTCATGAAACCAAAAATAATTATTTTGATAAAAATAATATTCTCGGGATTTAATACCCGAATATTATTTACAAAATAAATTTCGGCTTCAACCTAAACTCTTCTAAACTATGTCCAAAAAAATTCCATAGTCCAGGCTATTGGACCAAAATAATATTTATTATTTTTCTTGGAGCTGAAAAATCCAAAATAATAAACATTAATTATTTTTCTTGGGATTAAATAAATAACCCAATAAATAATTAATGAACCCAAAAATAATTAAACTTTAATTATTTATTTCTTGGGATTTAATTAAATAAATAACCCAATAAATAATTAAGTAATAATTATTTTCTTTTAGTTTAAGTCCCAGTTAATTTTCTAATTATTCAAACTGGACCTAGGTCCTGAATAAATAATTAACCAATTAAATTAGATAATAAATTTCTCTCCATTTATTTTATTACAATCTAATAATAAATTAGACTTCTCGAATAAAATAAAACTCTCTCAACTGAGATCATTTTCTCAACCCAAAAATTAATTAGGACTTATGGGCTATTCCGAGGACCAAAAAGACACATCGTCTTGGCTACTAAAAAGACTAAAATACCCATACTATATAAATAGATGTATTTTGCATTTTAAATATTTTTTAATATCACCATAAGAAAATATTGACCCCAAGAACAATGCTGCATTAGTAGAGTCTTAGACCTACAAGTGAAATGATTAAAATATCCCTCTACACATCACCGTACAATTAGAGAGGAAGAAGTATACTAAAACCTCTCTAAAAGACATCTACCATCCTTAGGCCTCTAGTCCAATGATCCACGACTTCTTGGAGTTTTTTTGTTTTCCAAGGGAGCGATCCTAAAGCAAACATCCAAGTCACGTTTCCCAGGGCCCTAAATATTTAGATCATCCGAACAACCACAATGAACGATATAGTGTAGAAACTATCTTGTACAAGTCTGCCTTAACTAACTAGTCACACATACCCAACATACAAGTATATTAGCCATCCGGTAGAACCTCAACTATAGTATATCAACACATATGTTTCTAACTTCGCCAGACCACCAACTCCTACTCAAGTCATAGAGTACTAGTCCACGCTGTAGCGGTAATAGACTAGGTTTCTACCATATAGTACTTTTTAGAAACTACTACTATAGGTCATGTTCTACGTATTCGAAATACGCTTATGTCATGAAGTGAGTGGACTACTCACTGGCTAAAGGTAAGTCATTCCCCATTTGAAATTCATAACATAATAATCTAAACATGAAGAGATTCTCATTCTCATCAATCGGTTAAAAACAACTGTCTATGTGTTTAAATAACCCATGATCCATACCTTACTGTGAAAGACCTCCATTCATATAGATCACTTATTTACACACAATAGGTCTATTCCAAATGAAAAATGTACACAAATAAAGAAAATTATTGAACAAACGATTTCCGACAAATAAATTCTTTTATTAACATATTCGATATTTTCATCAGAAAACTAGTCTAAGAGGGCATATTTCCAACACCCCACCCCCTCCCCTCCCCCACATCAATAGCTATCTTAGCTAGTCTTGTGTTTGCCTTGGCATCCATCGACATAGGAGCTTTCCTTTGAATAGAAACAAGATGAAAGATATTATTATTGGTGTGATAGTCTTTACACATTAACGTGTGTTTTTTTCTTTTTTGGCCCCCCATTAATTGGATTCTTTTTTTCATTGAATCTCTCGAAACGTATCATCAATTTGTTTCCTTCTTTTATAAATGGATTATAAATGTGATAAAAAAAAAATTAGATCTATTGATTCTTGAAGTTTCCTTGAATGACTTGAAAAGCTTCTTGAAGCCACTTAGATATTTGCTTACTACAGACAACATAACTTCAATTTCAATATAAGCTGGGAAATGCAGTACAAGAAACATAGGCAAGGAAATAATGTAATTTTTGAGATGATGTAATTGGTGTTGAGTTTAATAATCAAGATGTTTAGTATTACATTTTGTTATATTTTAATTCATAAAGACTATATAATAGGTGTCGAGTTTAATGATCAATACATTCTAGTTCATAAGACCATATAAAAGGTATCATCATTTCCAATTCAATAATCAAGAAATTTATTATTGTATTTTAATTTCCAAAACTATATTTAGTCTCTTCCTTTTGAGATAAAATCTTTTGTGATAAATACTAACTGCAATCTTTTAGCTGATACAATTAGTGTTGACTTCAATAATAAATACATTTATTACCGTATTTTGTTACATTTTAATTTATGAAGACTACGTAAAAGGTGTAGAGTTTAATGATCAAAATATTTTAATTTATAATGTTATGTAGTTGATGTTAAGTTTAATGGTTAAGATATTTATTATTGTATTTTAATTTATAAAACTAAATTTACACACACACACACACACTCACTCTCTCTCTCTCTCTCTCTCTCTCTCTCTCTCTCTCTCTCTCTCTCGAGATTGAATCTTTTGCGATAAAACCTAACCATAATTTTTGAGTTGATACAATTGGTGTTGAGTTCAACAATCAAGATATTTGTTGCGGTATGTTATTGCATTTTAATTTACAAAAACTATATAATAGGTGTCGAGTTTAATGATTAAGATATTTTGTTTTATAAGACTATACTAGAGGTGTCAACAATGATAGAGATAGGAAGGGAGCAAAACTTTGTTTTTTACCTAAGTAAAATTATTATTATTTTTTTTGAAAAATTTTCTTTAAATTTTACCTTTTACCCTTCAAAAATTGATAAATTTGCATCAATAGTCCTTAATCTAATTTACTTGCTCATGATAATTCTAATTCTTTTTTAATTTTTTTTAAGATTCCAGTCCATTTATTTCATTTTTTTACAGTCCCTACTACCTCAAATATGGTGAAATATGACAAACACAACACTGGAGACCACTATAATTAGGGCAAAATTGACAAATCACATTGTTTTATGCCATAAATACTTCTTGTAGACAATTATAGAACCATTTGAGAAGCATTAAAGAATAAAGACTTTGAAGAAAAAATTTATTATCTGCATATTAAGAAGACATGTAGCACGAGCTCCCTGAATAGTTTGATTATCAAACACTCTACTTTATTTGCAACTCGAGATCTTTCGGCATTTAACGATGGTTCTGTAGTTGTGATAACAAAAGCATATCTTGATAGATATGATCCAAATCGTGAGGCTTGTGCTAAGGAAAATTAGATATGGGCAGACTTGAGTTTGATTTATAGAGTTCGAGTAGCTGGTGTGGGCTGTTATGGGGAGACTTTCTTGCCAATGTTGCCATCAAATATGATAATTTGTAGTCTTCTTCTTATCAAATTTGATAGTGCTTTGATTTGAGACATGGTTGAGAAGATGTTTTTATTACTCATCTTGGTAAAAAAAAATTTGTAAAAGTTGACATTGAGCTCTTTACTAAAGAACCATATACCAAATTAGACCATAAACCCCACTATTGCCACTATTCCCTGACAAATTGAATGAACCAGCATCAATTTCTCCTCTATCCTCAATGTCCCAGTCCACTAAATGCTTTTTTTTTTAAGACTTTCACTTGCTTTTAAATTGAAAGTAACTAAATTATCCTAGTCCTACTTTCCATTCCACTCCAACTTAGAGAAAGTATTGGTGAATTGCTTCCACTCAATTTCCCCTTCACTGACTACTAGACAACAAAGCATCATATCAGTAATCATTGAGAAGACTAAAAACCAATCGGGACATAAACTAACTAACAAGGAAGGTTTTTCTTTTTGTTACCATTAGTGGGCTGAGGGGAATGGAAAGGGCATAAGGAAGAAAGAATAAACAATATAAAATGACCTTACTTCTGTACTTAGCCTATGAAATAGCTATTCAACCACTTTTGCTAAAGATTGATGGATAAATCATTATATCTCCTTCTAGAAGCATAAATTGGTAGTCTTATAAAATGTTTACTGTCTCCAAGTCTGATAATTCAAAAACAATGGACTAATTTTCCAAAACTGGTAGTTTTTGTCTTCTTTTTCTTCAAAGCCTTTGTTCCTTAATCCTCCCTAAGTGTTTGTGTAATTGTCTACAAGAGGAATTGAAATTATACATAAAATTATGTGATTTATCAATTTTGCCTTTGTTATTGATCGACATGTGATGGTCTACTCGCGTGGGCAAGATTTTATCCATGCCCAACTCAAGTGCCTAAAGTATGACTAGAACGCTCGTGTGTCTCCAAGCTTATCTAAGAAACTAAAGAGACCGAATATTCCTAAACGTACTTGGCCACCGTACATGGTTAAGCCAAGCATGCCTAGGAACATTTGTGTTCGTATTTTGGATGTCCTAGCTAAGTTTGAAGACACCTAAGCATCCCCAACCAAAGGCCCAAGATGAAGGGTTCAAAATGATAAGGAGCGATCCGAGAATAAGCTAGCCCATTGTGCCTAATGCCCTTACCAAATGCCCAACCGAGGTGCTTAAGACCAACCAAAAGTTCTAGAGCTATGCGTACACTCGACGTGTCGTGCCTGTGTCGAGCGGCCAATTAGAGCTCAGCACCAGTGCTGTGCCCGTGCTATGCTCCCAATGACCAGCCGATGTCGTGCCCAGCAACAAACCGATGGCCAGAACTGTAAGTCCCTCTATTTTCCTATGTAAATATGTAGATAGCGTTTTGTTATATTTTTGTAAACTTCGTAAGGCCTTGAAGGCCACGCTTGTAAATTTTTATAGTTAGATTCTTTATAATTAAGGTTAGAGAAAATCAAAAAACTTTTCCTATCTCCTTAGAAAAATAATATCTACTGCTATCACAAGAAAAAAGTTTACCATATCTATTATAAGGGGCAAAGAAAAATGAAATTAGGTAAAAACAAAGTCGATTGTAATCATTGGTGTTTCCCTTCACCAATACTTATTGTAAATATTTTGTAATTACTTTCAATTGAATGAAATGAGTTTTTTTGTGCAATGGGTGCCCGTCAACTTTCATTTAAGTGTAGTTTTCTTTTATTTTCATATCATTCGTTGGCGTTTTTCATCGTTTTTATTGTAATCCATTACAAAATCACACAAACTTATTTAAAAGTATTTGAACAAGCTCAGAAGAGGCCGATGTGATATTGTCTTAGGCCTAGTCAAGCCACAGACATCATGGTTAATCGGTATTAGAAAAAACAACCTATGATAATTGGTATCAAAGCTTACAAATGTGTCACCACAACCACTGGGAGCTAGTAATAGTATACAGTAATTTTTTATCCAAGCCATTGGGAGTTAGTTTTGAAGGATCAGTTGTTGGGCTTGAGCATTGGTTAGCTTAATTTTGGGCAAATGGTGAATGTGTAAGAGCCAGAAGAGCGTTCAATAGGCAATCAAATCACCACGAATCAACTATCCAGAGAGTAGCACAAATGGAAGAGGATATCGGAGGCTTGAACCCTAACTATCTCGGCCAGTGTAGGAGGACCTTGGTGGAGATGTGGCAGTGACCGCGGAGATGGATTCGGATTGAGCCTGTGTTGGATAGATTATGGCAGTCGAGAAAATAGGTACGAGCAATCCTATGATCGAGATCGAACCTAGTGAACCCGCAATGGTGATGGTTAGACCATTGTCGAGAAAAGAAACAATAAGGAACCAACTAGAGGTGGTGGAGTGATCAGTCCATTATTTATAGGAATCCATCCAAGCAATATGAAAAAGATAAAGAAGGGGGATGGAGGTTCAAACTACAATCCATGAAGCCTTGGAGGATTTCAAGTTATGGAAGCTTTCAATGGAGGAATAAACCAAGGCAAAAACTCAAGCCAAGGATGAAAAGGGTTGTCAAGCATTAAAGGATCAAGGAAGGACCAAGAAGAACGGTCCTTAGACAACAAGTTGAGTGGACGGCCAAAGGAGCGCGAGAAGGGGTTGAAAAGAAGAAAAAAATTATCTATGTGACAAACAGAAGCCAACTAGTGCTAGCTGTGTATAGCCAATCGGTTCTGTCTCGGCTCTGGAATGGGAATGTTTTGTTCCAAAACACAACCGGTGTCGACTCATGTCAAACACTGCCTAGATTTTTACACAATTTTCTTGTTTTGTAATGTTATGTTTCCAATTAAATTTCTATAAATTTTATTATATAATAAGGATATTTTAGACCTTTTAAAGGCTTGAATGACTGAGATTTTATCTCACCTTAATTAGGTTTAGATGCATATATATATGACATTTTAACATTTCAAATGTAGGTTGGATATTATCTTTAAGATCAAAGAGAGACTCTTATGAGAGTTCTTGAGGTTCTTCCTTGAAGGTCAAGACTAATCTTAGGATTCTATTCATTGCCTTTGATTTGTGTCTGTAAACTCATAAGGGTAGATCAAACTAACCTATCAAAATAGAATCTTAGCTTTAGCTAAGCTAAGGGTCTAGAGTAGAGGTTAACTTTGGTTGCCTAATTCATCTACTTCAATTGTTCTTAACTCCTTAGTTGGGTTGAAGGTCTTAGGTATGAATTAGTAGACTTGATTCTCATTTCTAGAGTTCTAAGTTCTTTATTATTAGCTTACGATCCTAATATTTGAATTGGGTGTCTTACTTCTTCACAAAAATTACTATTTTGAACTCTTAATTGGGTTTTGTATTTTACCTCAAATTTAACCACAAAAATTCACTAGGAAATCAAGCCCCAAGAGTCATAAGAAAGTGGTATTAGAGTAAAGAAAAGTTTTGATTCTTATCAAAACTCGAAGGCATCACGCAAGGCTTCAAACATAGTGAATTTTGTAACTCAAAATTGTGCTATAAAAAGGGAAAAAAATCATTTTGCTAACTCAAATATAGTCAAAATCTCACATTACTATCTAAACTTCATTTTGAATCTAATTGCCATCTAAACTATGATTTTTTTCCCACATTGCCATCTAAGTACATTTAATCATTAAATTAAGTTAATTAACATAATAAATTAAATATAAAACAATATAAATTTCTCATATAACTAGCTTAAAAAAATAAAAAGATTAAATTATCTATAAATTTAAATTTAAAAAATAGAAAATATAATATGATTGAACTAATTTAATCTTTTTGTTATTTAAGTTAGTTAGATGAAAATTTTACATTGTTTTATATTTAATTTACCATGTTAATTAATTTAATTTAAGGGTTAGAGATGCTTGAATGGTAATGTGGGAAAAAAATCATAATTCAAATGGCAATTAGATTCAAAATGAAGTTTAGATGGCAATGTGGGATTTTGACTATAGTTAAGATGGCAAAGTGAATTTTTCTCCTATAAAAATGTCAAGTTTTCTTTGATTTTTCTTATATTTTATATGTTAAACTTGTGCCTTATTGATAGTATAATCATTGAGGATTGTAAATTTCTTATTGTTTGTTGATTTTTTGGGCTAGAATTGCTTGAAATTCATTCTATATTTTGAGTTTCGAAAATTACTTACAGGGTGTTTGATATTTTGCTTGAGTGAGTTTTTCACTTGAAATTGTGGCTAAAAATTTTATGAACACTTTCTATAGTTGATTAAATATCATTTTCAAGTATTTGGAGGACATTGCTTGTCTAATGAGATCATCTTTGTTGTTAAATTCTTGTTCTTACTGTTGAATGCTATATTTCTTGAACTTCTAGTGTTACATTGAAATTCTTGTTAGGTCTTGTCCATTCACTCATTCCCTAGTCAATTTTGTTAAGCTTATTAAATTTATTGAATCTACTTGATTGATATAAACTCATTGAGACTCATTGTTGTGTGTTGATCAACTTCCATCATTAGTCATCTACTTAGTTGTCCTTAGAGAGTTAGTAGACTTGTCAAAGTTTGGATTAATTTCTAAGCAATTGAGGAGACTTTTGTGGGGAAGAACTTGTTGAGAACTTGAGTGAATTGAAAAGGGTAAGAAGATGAGCCTATTGATATAAAAGCCAAAAAGAGTTAAACACGAGGGTGAGTGCATACGCGAGAGGAAATGCTTATGAGAAAATTACTTCTTTTATCTAAACCTTCCAAGTAAAATCCCAACAAAATGTCCGAAAACTCTTTTGATATTCGAGCCGCCTTTGAAATTTTTAATGCAAAAATGGATGAAATAAGGAGAGATATAACCAAATTGCAAACCAACCAAGGCTAAACCTTAACAGTTGCATAAAGAATGATTTATAGAGAACAAGATAGACCTATTATGAAAAAGGAAAACAATGTCACACCCCCATTGTATGAGCAATTAGAGGATTGGGATAAACATTCTGTAGGAAGTCATCCACCTATACTATTGAGATGAGGTAGGCAAGGGTTGAGAGGAGGAAGAAGTAGAATGCAACGTAGACATGATGGATAACATGTGAGAGGACTTCAAAGGAAGTTTGAAAGAATGGAAGGTGAGGATGAGGGAGTACATGAGGAGGATTATGGAGGACAAAATCGAGAAAATGGGATTAGAATAAAATGGCGAGAAGAAGATAAGGGAGTTAGAGAGCTAAGGCATATCAAAATGAAGGTACCCCATTTTCAAGGCAAAAGTGACCTGGAGGCATATTTTGAGTGGGAAAGAATGATAAGAATTTTTTTTGAGTGCCATGAATATAGTGAATGAACCAATGTTCAATTGGCCATTTCAAATTTCCTTGAGTATACTTTAGTGTGATGGGACCAAGTAACATCCTAAAGAAGGAGAATGGGGGATCAACCGGTTGCTACTTGGGAATTATTGAAGAACTTGATGAGAAAGACGTTTGTACCACTACACTACTATAATGACCTTTACCAAACATTACATGTGCTTAGATAAGGAAATAAAAGTGTAAAGTATTTCCATAAAGAGTTGGAGGTGACCTTGATGACGGTTAATATTGTTAAGAATGTGAGGGCTACAAAAGTAAAGTTTTTAAGTAGGTTGAATAAAGAGATAGCAAATGTGGTTAAGTTACATTCTTATGAGACTTTAGAAGAGATGGTGCATATGACCATTAAATTGAGGGACAACTCAAAAGAAAGTCAC
Organism: Voacanga thouarsii; assembly: GCA_026120185.1. Lineage (NCBI taxonomy): Eukaryota > Viridiplantae > Streptophyta > Magnoliopsida > Gentianales > Apocynaceae > Voacanga > Voacanga thouarsii. Next base: position 47,886 of record JANUWF010000729.1, on the reverse strand, counting down.
ATTCAAAGAAACCATCTACACCAATTTTATTTTCAACCACCAACCTAAAGAGAGGAAAAAGCCACCAAAACCACCATGACCACCAAGAGAGCCCTACAAGCATAGAGAAGAATGGGTCAAGGAAAAGAGAAAAAGTATTGAGAGACCTCCAAGAACTAGAGATATCAAATCTTCAAATGCTTAAGTTATGGACACACCTCATATGAGTGTCCAACCAAGAAAATGATATTTACCAATATCCAAGGAGAGTTAACTAATGGAAAGGAGGATTGTGGAGATGAGAGATAAAATGAGGAGCACAATGGTGATGATAATTCTAGTGACGAAGGAATTGTTGTGCCACCTCTTTATGCTTTAGCCGGTGTTGCAATTAAGAAAATAAAAACTTATGTTGTAGGAGATGATTGTGATGATGAAGTGAAGAAAAGCCTACAAAGAAATAATATTTTCTACTCCCATTGCCTTATCAACCAAAAGCCATGTGTTGCTATTATTGATGGAGGGAGCTTTACCAATATTATGAGTGCTAGTCTTGTGGAAGAACTGGGTTTATATGTAATGAAACACCCTAATCCCTATAGATTGCAATAGTTCCATGATAGTGGGAAGTTAATGGTGAACAAATAAGTGTTGTTAACAATTGAAATAGGGAAGTATCAAAATGAAATCATTTGTGATATAGCCCCTATATAAACTAGCCACTTAATTTTGGAAAGGTCAGGGCAATTTGATAGGAATGTGTTGTATGATGAACAGAAAAATTCCTACTCGGTTATCAAGGAAAGCAAGCTATATACTCTTCTGCTCCTACCCCCAAGTGATTTGATAGAAGTGAAAAGAAAAATGAGAGACAATGAGAAAAAGAAGAGTGCAGTAAGAGACCTTCCAAAGAAAGAGAATAAGAGGGAAAATGATGAAGGAAAAGAACGAGTGCAAAAGGAGACCTCAAAACAAGAGGAAGCCAAGAAGGAGAATGAAAAAAAGGAGAGAGTATGGAGATAAAATAAGAGTAACTCTTTTGTGCTTGAAAAATAAAAACAAAGAGGGAGAAGCTACAAAAAAGAAGAGTGAAGATGAGGAGAAGAATGCACTTTGTACGGGGAAACATATGCTAACGTTTTGTTTTCACAATAAAACTTCTTACTTGAAAAATCTTATGAAGGTGCTCATTAGAAGATGAATTTGCATAAAGAAGAGAGAAATGATATGAATCCATTCAAGTAATATGCAAAAGATAAAAAAGAGGGATGGAGGTTCAAACTACAATCCATGGAGCCTTAGAGGAATTCAAGTTATGGAAGCTTTCAATGGAAGAATCAACCAAGGCAAATACTCAAGCCAAGGATAAAAAGGGTTGTCAAGCATTGGAGGATCAAGGAATGACCAAAAAGAACGATCCTTGGACAACAAGTTGAGTGGAGGGCCAAAGGAGCGCGAGAAAGGACTGAAAAGAAGAAGAAAACTGTCTGTGTGATAGACAGAAGCCAGCCAGCACCGGCTGTGTGCAGCCAACTGACACCGTCTCAGCTCTGGAACGGGAATGTTCCGTTCCAACACACAACCGGCGCTGGATGAGCCTAAAGCCCGGCACCAGTCATGTCGGGTACTGCCCAGATTTTTGTGCAATTTTCTTGTTTTATAATGTTATGTTTTCAATTAAATTTTCACTATTTTTATTATGTAATAGGAATATTTTGGACCTTTTAAAAGCTTGAATGGCTGAAATTTCATCTCACCTTAGTTAGGTTTAGATGTCTATATATATGGCATTATTAGATATTATCCTTAAGATCAAAGAGAGACTCTTGTGAGAGTTCTTAAGGTTATTTCTTAAAAGCCAAGACCAATCTTAGGATTCCATTCTTTGCCTTTGATTTGTGTCTATAAACTCATAAGGGAAGATCAAACTAACCTATCAAAATAAAATCTTAATTTCTAGCTAAGCTAAAGATCTAGAGTAAAGATTAATTTTGGTTGTTTAGTTCTTCTACTTCAATTATTCTTGATTCCTTAGTTGGGTTGAGGGTTCTTGGGTATGAATTAGTAGACTTGATTCTCATTTATGTAGTTCTAAGTTCTTTATTATTAGTTTAAGGTCCTAGGGGTGGCAATCGTGTCATGTTCGGGTTGGCGGGTCGTGTCAACTTGAGATAATTATACTTGACAAGTCAACCCGAACACGACCCAATTAATAAACGTGTCGTGTCATGTCAACCTATTTATTTTCGTATCGTGTTCGTGTTATAAAACGGGTTGACACGACATGATACGATTAGACACAAAAATTAAATAGATAATTACTAAATTGGTCAACCCGAATACCTACTAAACCCGCCAATTTGTGCACCATTACACAAAAAATTTTAAAAAATCAAATCAAATCATATAAAATTTAAAAACTAATAAAACAGTCCGTAAAGTCATAAATAACCAATAAAATAACAAACCATCCCGCTAAATATCTAGAGATCTTAATAAATTCATAAGATTTAATTTTAAAAATCTAAACAAATGTAATTTTGTAATAAAATTGGATTATTCAAGAAATTATTTTCTCTAGATATTTAGAACAACAATTTTGTCGTAGCATGCTAGGAATTTTAAAGAGCAAATGGAGAGCAAAAAACGAGCACGAAAGGAAGGCTTGTCCTTGTAGGGTGTAATTCAAATTGTCTTTGTCCCAATGTCAGAAATAGCATAGTATACGAATTGGTCAATCAATGCTGAGTAAACCTTACCCTCTGGTGAATGCACCACACGAGCTTCTTTTCATTCTATATTCGATTCGGCCTGTAGGCATATTACATACGTTATTTCCTAAAGGTCTAACCTTCCTCTTTAGATTCGCGTAAGGTCGTTGCTTACCAACTCGTAATAATATTATTATTATAGACACTAAATAATAATTAATTAAGAATGATTCATTTACTATAAATCAAGCAAAGAACCACATTAATATCATTTATTTTCTTTAAGATGTCTTATATAATTAAACAAAATAGACACACAAATAATTTAATTAATTTATATAATAAAATTTAATTCAATTAATTCATGTAAAAAATTAAATTATCTAACTTTCTATAGTAAAATTTGTAGGATATTACAAAAAGTATTAAATATAAATATTAAAAAAAGTTAAACGGGTTCACGAGTTGAAACGGGTTAAAACAGGTTGAACCCGTTTATGACCTGTACACGTTTAAAGTTAAACGGATCGACCTGTTTCGACCCGAACTCGCGAAACCCCAACCTTAACCCGCTATAACCGTGTCGTGTTGGCGTGTCGTGTTCAATATTGCCGCCCCTAGTCCTAGTATTCGAATTGGATGTCTTATTTCTTCACAAAAATCACTGTTTTTAGCGCTTAATTGGGTCTTGCATTTTACCTCAAATTTAGCCACAAAAATTCACTTGGAAATCAAGCCCCAATAATCATATCAATTATTTTGATATAATAATGTTATGAGTTATTTATTTCTTTTTCTGATTTAGTCCACCCATGATAGTTATTTTTAATGATTTGTAAGAAGGCATGTAAGATTTTGGATTGAGAATATATAGAGCAAATCAATGGAATCATGTATGAAATTCAAAATGAAGTTACAGTTGAAATAATCTGATACTTTTCTGGTGCCTTGATAGTTGATCATTAAGCTTTAGGTTCTCTATAAATAGGTCAATATTTCTATGGAAAAAGGAGCTCCCATCATTCTTAAACTTTTCCTTTTCCTCTTTGCGATCTTTCTTAGAGCATGAAAGGCTAGTTTTTCTAGTCCAAGGGAAACAATTGTCTCCATCACTAGTTGTGAGAAGTAATATTACTCATTGTAATCCTCCATCACTGTTTTCTTCTATTTACTTATTCATTGTAATCTGTTGATATTGCTGACAAGTTGAATCATTTAAGCTTTTGAATGATTGCTTGAAATAAACTCTATATTCACTATTCTTAAAGCTAGTAACAAGTGAATGAGAATTGCTTTCCAAGTTTTAATTTACTTGATAATAAGAAATTGACAAGAAGTTTTACCTTGTTAATTATACTATTAATATCATAGTTCCTAAGCTTTAAGGAATTCGAATTTACTTGTTGAAAGAAAGTCTGATTATTTGATTTCCATGATTAATCATGTTTATGGTTGCTTTATTTTTTCTTGAATTGAGTTTCTTAATTTTGGTTCTGAAATCTTGCAGCATTTGTTTTCTTCTATTTTTGAACTTTTGGATCTGTGTTCTTGAAGGAAGTTTTTAGAATAGATCTCCCTTGGTTCAACTTGGTTGTCACTGCTATAGTTCAAAATTTTATTGGAGTTGATAACAAAACCAGGATTAATTTTTAGAGGTTTCGACAGCCGACTATTAAGGTCGCCGTTAACAAGTTCAGTACCATCTACCTACGAAAGAGCAAGATGGACTATCGATCGCTGGTGAAGTGTGTAGATTTCATAGAGTTAGACGTCATACGTCTTAGTGGCCAGGCTGACAATGTGGACAATATACTAAGAAAGATGATCCAGTTATTAGGTCTCATGAAATCAAGCACAACCAGCATGATGTTGCATTGCAGGAGGTACGCACATCATTAGTAGCCAATGCCCATGTCGTGAAAGAGGTACGAGGTATGCTAGAAGAGATTTAGGTGAATCTGTGGATGCTCAAATTAATCGTGGGAATATTGAAGAACAAGTGCTAGTAGGGACCGAGCTCTGAAGTTGAAAGTTAGAGAGCCGAAAAGTTTTAAAAGAGCAAGAGATGCCAAGAATGCAAAGAACTTCTTCTTTGACCTCGGCTAATGTTTCAAAGTGGTCAGGATAACCGAAGAGCACCTGAAGGAAGACACTGTTGCCACATACTTGAAAGATGATACCAAGCTATATATAATGCAGGGTGTAGGTAGCTGAGATGGCAACGAGATAGCTAACCATTAAGACGTGAGAAGAGATGAAGGCTACTATGAAGAAGTAGTTCTTCCTCCTAAATACGGAGTATGCCGCCAAACAGAAACTCAAGAAGTTGCAGCATATATACAGAAATGATGCAGGAGTTTGTGAACTCCTTCACCACATTTCTTCTCTAGGGTATGTTAGAGATGGAAAAATTTTCAGTTTCATAGAGGGATTGAAGCCATAGGCCAGGCAAAAGTTGAACAGATAACGGGTGCAAAACTTGGCAGAGGTTATAGAGGTTGCAGAGGGCTTAGAGGACTTCCAATTAGATCTTGTAAGGGAGCGAAAGGAGAATCTCAGAAGAGTTAGTACAAGGCAAGAATCTGACCAAACCCAAGGAGAAAATAAAGGGAATGGAAGGCCTTTTAAACAAACTTTTCAGCTTAGTTAATGCTCAAGTAGGAGAGACAGACTGTCTACCCCAAGGACCCTAAAGAAATGACAAGATAGGAACTGAAAGAAAAACGGTGGGAAACAACGAATGGCATATGGGTGCTTCTTGTACAACGAACCACATCCCATTTAGAATTATCCCAGAAGGTCCCTAATGAATGCAATCACGGAGTTTAGTACCTTAGCAATCACAGAGTATGATCACAGAGTATGGGAGCTAACACTCGAGAGGCAGGCCCTAGTGGAACTAAAAACAACCAAGAGAACGGCTTTATTAGGGCAATCACTTATGGATGCAATATTCTAGCGGAGGATGTTACTCGAGATGGAGAAGAAGGGGATAGGCAAAGGAGTTTCACAAACCCTTGCAATGATGGGGATGGTCCTAGAAGAGAGGGCCCGAGTACCAAAGGGACTCATGTTCGTGAACATCCAAGTGAACGGAAGGCCCATAAGAGCGATGATTGATACGAGAGCATCCCATAATTATTTAACTTGTTTGAAAGTTGGGCAGCAAGGTCTAGTACTAGAGAATGGTATAGGCTCAGTTAAGGCCGTGAACTCAACAGCCAAACCGATCATGGGTCTTGCTCGCGAAGCGAGGATCAAACCAAGACCAGTAGATGGCAGAACTATGTTCACCATGGTAAAGATAGATGACTTCAATCTCATCTTGAGCATAGAGTTTTTAAAGGACCTCAACGTTGCCGTGATTCAGGTAATAAATTCACTGGTGATGATGGGGAGATTTCCGTGTGTCATCCCTACTAAGAACTCCGATGGAAAATCCAGCAGAGGGTACAGGTTATCAACCATATACATATTGGAAAGAGAATGTGGGAATAGTATCCACCGAGCTTCAACAAGGAAAAGCAAGTCTAGGGCTGTAAACTTTGCTACCAGACCAAGTCATTCGAAGAGATGTTCATCTCCGAGGTGGCAAGGCTAACAACATTGGATGAAACACCCCAACGGAGCAAGAAACCCCAGGAGCTTCAAGGAGAAGATGGCACCAAGGATGTTGCCAAATCAAGTGGGGAAGGATGTCATAGGCCAACTTGTGACAGTCTTCTTGTGTAGGCAAGACCTTGCCCATGCTCAACTTAAGTACCCAAGCTGTAATCAAAATGCTTGTATATCTCCGTGCTTATCTAGGAAACTAAAAAGACCGAACGTTCCTAAGCGTACTTGGCCACCTTGCATGGTTAGGTCGAGCATACCTAGAAAGGTTTGTACTCGTGCCTTAGATGTCCTAACCAAGTTTGAAAATGTCTGAGCGTTCCCGATTGAAGGCTCAAAAGGAGGGTTCAAAACCCCAAAAAGCAATCCAAGGACAAGCCAACCCATTATGCCCAATACCCGTGCTAAACGCTTAGTCGAGGTACCCGAGACCAACCAAAGGTGCTAGAGTCATACGCACATGCTCTGTGTTGTGCCTGTGCCGAGTGCCTGAACCAAGCCTAGTGTCGTGCATGTGCCGTGCGCCTAGCCGCTAGCCGGTGCTGTGCCTAGTAGTGAACCAACAGCCAATCAATGACTAGAACCGTTGACCCCTCTGTTTTCCTATGTAAATATGTAGATATGATTTTGTTATATTTTTATAAATTTCTTAAGGCCTTGAAGACCATGTATGTAGATTTTATAATTAAATTATTTGTAATTAGGGTTAGAGAAAATCGGCAAAATTTTTTCACCTCCTCGAAAAAACAATATCTACTGCTATCACAAGGGAAAAGTTTACTATGTCTATTATAAGGAGCAAAGAAAAATATGATTGGGTAGAAGCAAATGAAATTGGTTGTAATCATTGGTGTTCACGCTCCCCAATACTACTTGTAAATATTTTATAATTACTTTCAATTGACTGAAATGAGTTCTTTCGTACCGGTTAACTTCCGTTTAAGTGCCATTTTATGTCATTTTCATATCGTTCATTGCCGTTTTTTATTATTTTTATTGTAATCCGCTGTGAAACCACTCAAACTCACTTAAAAGTATATAAACGAGTTCGGAAAAAGCCGATGTGACGTTACCTCAGACCTAATCAAGTCATAGGCATCATGTTAGTCAATATTGGGAAAAATAACCCGTGACATTACCTATGAGTCTCCTGTGTTGTATCTACCGAATTCTGCCACATTTGAGGTGACAAGGACTATAAAAAAATTAAAAGAAATATATTGGGGATATTAAAAATTGAAAAAAAAAAAAGAATTAAGACTACCAGGCGACAAATAAATTATATAATAGGCTATTTATGCAAATTAGCCCTCAAAAATTATAAAATTATCTTTTAATATAATTTCCCTCCTCAATCCCAAGTTTCTACTTCTACTCCTTAGTGTCAAGTTCAATTATCAAGGCATTTATTGTTGTATTTTAATTTCTAAAACTTTGTTTAGTCTCTTCCTTTTGAAATCGAATATTTTGCGATAAATCTTAACCATGATTCTTGAATTGATATAATGGCTAGCGAGTTCAATAATTAAGATATTTATTCTTGTATTTTTTTTCACATTTTAATTTATAAGACTACGTAACAGGTGTCAAATTTAATGATCAAGATATTTATTGTTATATTTTTAATTTATAAAACTACATGTAGTCTATTCATTTCGAAATCAAATTGTTTGTGATAAATCCTAATCGTGATTTTTTAGAGAATGTTTAAGTGAAAAATAGACTCATAGGTTTAGATACCATATTCTAACCCAAAATGTTAATACATTAGCTCCGTATGTTATTTTCATTTGTATGTCTCTCAATTTACTCAACTCTTGAAATTTCAAGAAAACTTTGTTAGTTAATAAGTGGACTTCATGACCAGTAAATCATTGTAACATATTAAAAATATTTACCCACAAATTATTGGAATAATAGTTATGGTGTTATACCCAAAATTTTAACATTTATATTGAAATATCACTACTCTATTATCTAATAAAATATAGAGGATCAATTACAAGAATTACAATTAAAAGATTAAAAGAATTCCTAATAATGACATATAATAAAAAGAATTACCTAATTCTTCTATAAATAGAGGAGGGGAAAGATCAAGTATCTGTCATAATAATTATGTTTTAAGGAAATTTTGATAAGTTATTATATGTTATGGTATTTGTAAGGTGTAACTAATGATACTTACTTTTCTAACAATCTTTCCCTGAGTATTAGGTCTTCGCCACATTCATCTTGAACCAGTCTCCTTATAATAGAAGTCTTTTTTGTTTTTTATTGAGTGTTGTAGCAGCCACCACAAAGGTCCACTATCAATTCCATCAGGCCAATGTTTTTAGAATCGGGTCGATCATCAAATCGAAAAAGTTATTATTAGTTCGCCATTTAATGGTCCAATTATAATTAGATCGTAATTGAATCGGTAATATTATAATTTAAAAATTAACAATATAATTATTTTTTTAAAAAAATTGATCAATAATATAGTATAATTTAAGTTTATAAAGATATAAATATTTAAATTCATGATTAAAAGTAGTCATTTTTAGTTTATAATTAACAATCTAACACATTAAAATAATTTATTGAATTCTATAATTTAATTTATTCTCCAAAAATTATAAAATTTGTCTCAATTTTTTTTTTTAAAGAAACCAATTTACTGTTAGATCGGCTAGTCAACATGGTTCTCTAAAAAATTACCGATTCTTGAGAGAACCGATCTAAAGTATCAGACCGAATCGATTAAAAGATCGATGCACGGTCAGACGGATCGGACTGGCCAATCTGATCCGGCCGCAACAACAGTGCATCAAGCCCATATGCCAGTGAGTTAGCTCTCTTAAATGACGTGAGCACGTGACATCACTCCAAGAACCACTCTTATTCTTTCCTAGTTGGGACAGTAACTATTAAAGTTTAAACACTACATCTCATCCAAAATGATATTTTCTAATTCCAATACAGTGATAAATAATGAATTTATATATAAAAGTGCTTTCGTAAAATTATAAATTTAATTTATACATTTACATTATATATTGTGCGATATACTTTTTCTTCAAAATTTTAAGATAAGAATGATAAGAGTTCTTGTGATAGAGCATTATTTAAAAAAATAAATATTTTCTATTTATATATTAGACCTTCTTTTCAATGTAAATTCTTTAACTCACACTTAAACTTTCATCCAAATATTTTCTAATATATCGTAACTGTGATTAAAGTTTCTTTCCTTGTTCAATGCCTTTGTTTTTCATGTCCCTGAGCTATATATAATTTTGGAAAACGTAAGGAGAAAAGCTATAAACATGTGGGCTTTTGTCAAAATAAGTATCAAACTTTGATTGTGATGTGGTCAATGCACGTTAGAGAAATTTTTTCACTTACCGATTATTCTTGAAGAAATTTTTTGCAAAAAAGCTGCAGCCTTCCTTTGAAGTTTGAACCCTATTCCCAGCCAAAAGTATGACTAGAAGAAAAGTATTCTTTCCACATCCACGTGATATCCAGGTAGAAAATTCACTCATACAAACGATCGCAGCCCCAATTTTCTATTAAAGCTCCAGTTAGAATTGAAATGAAGTGAGCGATCCCACTAAAAGAAAGATCACGCACGCCCTGTGAAACAATGACTTGCCAAAGGTTTCTCTCTATCCCAAGTATTTTATCTCTTTCTCTAAATATTCATTCTCTTTGGTTTAGTTTCCAATGCATTTGGAGACAACGGAATAGGGGTTTGATGACTTTCTAACCTATTGAGCCAATTTAGAACTTGTTCATGTAACACCTTGTGTTATTTGCAGGTTGGAAGGTAAGGTTGCCATAATCACCGGAGCAGCCAGTGGAATTGGGGAGGCAACTGCAAAGTTGTTTGTGGAGCACGGCGCTTTTGTGGTCCTTGCTGATATTCAAGATGAACTGGGATCAAAAGTTGCGGCAACAATAGGAGAAGACAAAGCTTCCTTCAAGCATTGTGATGCGAAGGATGAAAAACAGGTGGAGGAAACAGTAGCCTTTGCCATAGAAAAATACGGTTCTCTTGACATCATGTTTAGCAATGCCGGAATACTTAGTCAAACGAAAAACGTCCTAAACATGGACGTGGAAGACTTTGATAAAACCATGGCCGTGAACGTCCGTGGACCGGCACTGGCCATCAAGCACTCAGCCAGGGCAATGGTGGCTAGGAAAATCCGTGGCTCGATTATATGCACAGCAAGCATTGAGGCCACCGTTGTTGGTGCAGCTCCGCTTCCATATTCAACATCAAAGGCTGCTGTAGTTGGCCTTGTGAAGGCAGCTGCGATTGAGCTCGGAGAGCATGGGATCAGAGTAAATTGCATCTCACCATATGGCATTGCCACTCCATTGGTTCTGAATTGGAATAAAATGGATAAAGAACAAATGGATAGCATAATAGAAGCCAATCAAAACCTGAAAGGTGAATTGTTGAGCACCAAACATATTGCTGATGCTGCTCTATTCCTAGCCTCTGATGAATCGGCCTATATCAGTGCCCATAATTTAGCTGTTGATGGTGGTGTTAGTTGTAAAATGATGTTCAAGAATTGATGTCTCCTTTGATCAAGGATTGTATGTGATATTACCAAATTGTTTGCAATTTGGAACTTTTGGTAGGGAAACTTATGCTATATTACTCTATTTTCATATGTTTGAAAGAATCTTATTTGTTTAAGTAATAGTCTTACGATTAAATATTTTACTCATAATTCTTAAAATCTATAATTAAACAAAAAGAATAAAATATAATAACACCCTTATCCAAAATCTACAATCTTAATAAAAAATACTAAGACAACGGTGCCCTACTACTACTACAATTCAAACACTAATAATTTCATTGGGCAGAGTCCTACTGCATTTGCTCTATTGGAAGGCATTGCCTAGTAGTCTAGAAGCTGGCCATATCAGTCTCAGGAACACCTGGTGCCAACCTACAACTCCACCGCTACTACTCCTTCCATGCCTACTACACCTTCTTCTACGTCATATAAGCAGCCTGACGCTGCCTGTACACCAACCTTTTCACCTTCATCATCCAACAAATTAATACCCCGCCCCTCACCACATCAACAGCTATCTTAACTAGTCTTGTGTTCACCTTGGCATCCACGGCCATGGGAGTTTTCCCCAGAATAGAAACAAGATGAACGATACTATTATTGGGATGATGATCATTCATTATTGGGGTGATAGTCTTACACATTAACAGTCCCCCCCCCCCCTTTTTTTGTCCCCCTAGAACTGGATTCTTTTCTGCACTGTATCACTGGAAGTGTACCGTCAATTTGTTTCCTTCTACATTTGGATGATGAATGCGATCAATAAAATATTTTAGATCTATTGATTCCTGAAGTTTCCATGAAAGACTTGAAAAGATTCTTGAAGCCAACTTAGATATTTGCTGACTACAGACAACACAACTTCAATTTCAATATAGGCTGGGAAATGCAGCACAAGAAACAATTTCTAGTGAGAATCGAGGCAGAAAGTTCTCCAAGATTTGCCTCCACTGATTGACCAACTTCAGACAATGAAAAGAGCCTCAAACTTGATACCGCTCCAATCCCAGTTTACTGGCAGATTCAGCAGTCACAAATTTTAAGGGTTTAAAGCAGGGTAAAATCTGTGATCGAAAACAAGTGGGTGTCGCCAAAACAAATGTGTTCGAGACCAAAATGCTAAAGCAATTGAATATAAACAGAAGCAAATTTGTAAAGTGCGATTGAGAAGAAAGGGAAGGATTATGGGTGTGGGTGGTTGGGGGAGAAGAAGAGAAAAACTTTAATGATGCAAAGTGAGTTAAATCATTTATGAAATAAGTTTATATTAATGTGAAACAGAGTTGGCTTCACATAGAAGTTAAGATCATACTGATGATGAAATTTTATAATCACGGTGCTCACTATGTAAAGTTCTGAAGTGATTTGTGCCCTACAGAGTTCTAAAATATGCCTTCATTGACTCACCAACTTCACAATATGGCTATTAGACTTTAAAAACGGCACTAAGTTCAGTTTACAAGGACAAATTCGGCATCAAAAAATTAAAATGTTGAAACTAGAGAACAGAAGCAGAGGTAAACAAAGGAATGTGCCCAGACAAATGGGAAACAGAGGACGCCCCAAGAAATAGGATGGACTTGATGAACTACTACCCTCTTCTGTAGGAACATATACCACGAGCCAGCTTTGGAAATCTTTAAGCTCTTTTGTCCACGTAGTCTTGAGGCTCGTTATCATCCTGGTAACTGGTTTCACCTTGGTTATAATTGTCATCAGCACTAGCAAAGTTGCTGCTTTCGTTACTGTCAATTTGATAGCCATCACCATAACCAGATCCTTGATTTCCAGTGTACCCACTGGTTGGGAAATTGCTGGCAGGGGTAAAGTTATCACTACCACCACCGCCACCTGCAACACCACTCCCATAACTCAAACTGCCACTATCATAGTTATTTCCACTTGCATAGTTGCCACTACTACCATGGCTATCTCCACCATTTGGAAATCCATCTCCACCAGTGGTATTATATCCACCACCTCCACCTCCTCCATAACTGCTTCCACCATAATTGCTGCTATAATTTCCACCATAGCTTCCACCTCCACCATAGCCACCTTGTCCCCCGTAGCCACCACCCCCGCCATAACCACCTTGTCCGCCAAAACCACCGCCCCCGCCAAAACCTCGAGACCTATCATTAGCATAATTCACCCTTATCCTGCGTCCATGAAGCTCCTGAAAGAAAAATCCACAAAAGTTTCGTAAAGAACACAATTTCTCAACATATAAGATTATGATAACTTGAGCAAAACCATGAACACGACATCCATATAGAAAACAATGAAATAGTCATCAATTAATTGACATAACATTCTAGCTTATGTGCAAAGTATGTTAACTTCTTTTCGTATGAAAATTTCTTTTTACCTGTCCATCCAAGGCCTGGATAGCAGCAGAGGCTTCCTCACTAGTAGTGAAAGTAACAAAACCAAAACCTCTGGATCTCCCAGTCTCACGGTCTGAAATAATTCTTGCTGCCAAAATTTAAAAATGTTGATCAACAAGTGATCCAACATACTAGAGATAACAAACATATTGAACAGGAACCATACAGCACAATAAATTGAATACATGAACATACTGGAAATTAAAACATATACAAATGCATTACCATAATGGTACTACTATATGATTATCGACCACCAACTGGAAATTCCCAACAGCAAAAACATGTTAATGCAAATAATCTGTGTGCACTAAATGCAGTTTTACTTTTGAAAAGATTTCTATCAATTGGACAATCTCACCAAACATAAAGAGCATTGAGAATCTCTAAGCAGTTGAGTAACAGAACAGAACTAAATGCGGAATCAATGAGCCCATAAAAAACAACACTTGTCAAGTTCAAAGGATTACTAGCATAACAAGTGCATTAAGTTCATCACAAGTGAGAAATAATTTGATAACTCATACTAGAAATTCGGCAGCATGTTCTCTTAGTTAGAACTCATTACCTTCGACAACATCACCATACTTACTAAAAGCTTCTCTAAGACCATTCTCATCTGATTGATATGATATTCCTGCAACACAATATTTACCGGATATAAATTAGAAAACAGAAGAAAAGATATCCCCCTCGGTATTCCAACAGAACCTAGGATGCACCTCCAACGAAGAGTTTTGATTGCGACATGCATCGTATGGCTTGGAAGATGGATGGTCTAGATGCAGAAATTGCTTGGTTGATATGCTTAGTCACAGTATGCTGAAGTAAACTCCGTGCTTTACTAAAGAAAGCCATTCCTGTGACCTAAAACAAAAACTAATGTTCACCTTCACAGACATCAAAAAGGCCAAAAAGAAGCAGAAGACAAGAACTTTCCATAGTTGATCATGACTATTCTATGACATGCAAATTGGTGATAATCCTAATAACAATCCATGCTGGGAGAAAATAGCTAAAAAAAACCAGGTACAAACTCAGAGAAAACCTCACTCTGTAATTACATCCATGTATCGAGCAGTCAATGCAAATAAATACATGCAGAAAAGTTCTAGACTCATGAATGTATGCTGATCATTTTTCAGGGGGGGAAACTCTACTATCTTAATCAAACATTGACCTAATCATAGTCTCATGTCCATAATCAAAACCATATATTTCAACTTTCTCACAGCTTTCTCCCCCATCTCATCCCCCAATCTCCACAAACAATTCAAAAAGAAGTCATCTTTCCGAAATCATTGCAGGTTGCAAACTTTCCCCGCCAATACGCCCTTGCAAAAATCTAAACTTTTAAACACTCAACAAAACCCAAAATATAAACCGAAAATTATCGGAAAAAAACAAGTAGCAGAAAATCTCAAACTCCCTCACTTCCACCACAATCAGAGCCATATTAGGAACAAAAAAAACCAAAAATTAATAAATCGACTAGCTTCCATCAGTGTCTCTTTTGTCCTTATGTTGAGGGGAGGGAGGAGGATCAGGGTTTCGAAGAGTACCTGTTTTTCGTCTCTGCGCTTAGAGCAAAACCCTAGCGAGGGTTTTTCAGTACAGGCTTCAGAGGTAGGGTGGCCTCGCTCGGGCTTGTGGGATTTTATACTAGTAGCTCGATCAGATTACCACCGTCAGATTTTAATTGGAGAACTGTGAACCGCTCGATTAATGGAGCAAGAGTGTCGACGGTGCCCAGATATTCTGTGGATATATACTCCACCAAATTATTTCTAATTATTACATCACACTAGGTCAGGGAGTTGAGCGTTGCTCGGAATAAATAATTTTTGTTAAAAAATTCTAATGAATTTTAATAGTTTACAATAATACGAGAAGATTTAATTTGTATATAAAAAATATTAACTTAATTTAATTTTCATAAGTTGTGGTTATAATTTGTTTGACATTGTTATTGTTGAATTTTGTGATATAATATATTTTAATATAGATATTTTCAGATTTTATACTTTTAAATATGATGAATATATATATGGTTAATTTTTTTGTTTTTAAATGAATATTTTATTTTAATACAATATGTTATGTTTAACATATATTTTTTTTTGTTTCAATTTCCAATTGATCAACATTTCTTCAAAAAATTTTTTATTAAGAATTGGATTCTGCTTAGAATTTGTAGAATTTGGAACTTCTTAAATTGTTGTAATTAATGATTATTTATTCTTATTATTTCTTGTTCATATATATTTTGTTAAATATATATTATTGTTATATATTGTTATATTAGCAGTGGGGAAATGTCTTTTTTTTCTAAAAAAATTATAATTGTATTAATTAAATTATGGTTTAAAGGTGTTAAAAAATATATTATACTTGGTAGTTGTGATTTGTAATTTTATTTAACAATTCTTGTGTCATTTTATAGATATCGAAATAATTTTTATTGACATGAATTTTTAGTATAAGTTATCTAAATTCTTAAAAATCATGGATTGATGTAATTGAGAGGTAGGGGTAATTGTGGAATTTGACGTTGTCATGGACGTAATTTAGTATTATCCGGAGATTGATGCATTTATTACCAATGTCATTTTGTAGTTTCTTTGTTTACTTTATTTATTTTATTATGTTAGCTATATAATACAACGCATTGACATGCAACCATATTTCTTATTTTCCATTTTCTAATATATTTCATAAGGGAATGGCTATGGGTAATTTTTTGTTTATATATGATAAATGATATATATTAATTTTTTAAAGGTCAGTTCATTTCATTTCATTGGAGATTTCAAGTGATAATTTCTTTTCTTGGTGAAAATAAATTATTTGGTTTTTATTAGTGAATATGTACTATTGAATTTAAATTGAAATATTTTTTTGTATTCAAATTTAATGTATTAATATTAAATATATATATATATATAATATAATTACTAATTTATATATTAAAATTAAAATTCATTTTTTTAGATTTTTTTTTTTTAAAACCAAGATGTTATTTTATTTGTGAATTAGTTGTTGGGCTTTTTAAGTTAATTTGGTTTTGGGCTTTTTTTACACAAAGTCCAATGGATATTAGGTACATTATTTGGAATTGCTGAAGTTGAAAATTTTGTCGACATGTTGAAGTAAGTGTTTAATGCATTTTATGTCAGAGGGTCAAATTCGTTGGATTTAATTGACCTTTGGAGTCTGGATTTAGTTAGATTGAATTATTTTTGACATCCGGATCTTGTAAGAACCGTGAGGTGGTTCTCTTCACTGTTGTCATTTTTTCTTCATCATGTTGTTTTTTTCCGATTGAATACTGTCAGGTGTGATCTAGGTTTGTTGTTATGTTAGCTCATATCCGAGATCTTATTATAACCGACAGCGGTTTATCTTCTTCGTTTGCATTTTGCATTCGTGATTTTTTTTTTTTTTTTTTGGCGTTCAATTCTGTGAGGTTTGATCTAGGGTTGTTCTTGTGGGTTGTTTTGTTTTTCGACACGAGTCTGACAGTTAGTATGCACTGTGGATGTTTCTTAGCAATGGGGTTTGGTATTCTTCGTTTGAAATATTCATTTCTCAGAAGCAAAACCAGATTTTGTTGATGGATTTTGTACGATCAACTTTGAAGTTATCTCTATTTCAATGGTAAGATTTCGTCGACAAATGTGATTTTATTGTAATAAATTTTAGCAGAAGTAGTTTTTTTTTTTATCCGTTTTCCGTTTGATTCTGTGAATGAGATGTTGATTATAATCAGATTGTTTTCTTGGGTCTTTTTAACTTCAGATTTTTTTTTTCTTGACATTCAGTGGCGTTTTTTTGTGTTTTTGTTTGTATCTGTTGCTTTTGATTTGTTTTGTGCAGTATGTATTCAAATGGTTTGGATTTTGTTTCATTCATTTGTTTTGATATATATTTTTTTTATAACAGAATGTGTTGTGGTGTTGTGCTCAGTTGTGAAATCGGTTTTTTGGTCTTTTTTCTTGTTATGTTTTTTAATCGAGTTCATAGACATCAATGATACCATGGTTTTGTTTCGGTGAAGAGGTGGTTGTTGTCTGTTCTGAGCTTCGGATGTTTTTTATTTGTGACTTTGTTTAGGTGAAGAGTTGTATCTAGTCTATTATGAGCTTCAAATATTTTTTATTTGTGAGTCAGTGGGCTAGATTTGTGTATTGGTTTATTTATTTAGACTAATTGAATATCATTTTTATGATTTAGAATGAATGGGGACACCACTTCTTATTAGAATATAACTCTCTGTGTTTTGATCTCTATACGGTTAATGATTGGTTTGATAGAGATATTGATTCCATCAGTGAACTTTATTGCTGTATTCGTTTAGCAGCAATATCTGATTATGATTTCTGTAGTCTTTCAAATTGTTTCCAAAATTTTGTCTTATTGCAAAAATACAATAACTTTTGTTATTCCAGTCCAAATTTTGGTTTTTTTATGTTTTATGAGGAGAATACTGAACCTTTTCTTCAATTTGTTGTCTTTTGCAAGTGAAATAGAATGTATGTATTGTCATGGTGTGATATATTCTCTTTTCATACATTTTATATCGGTTTGGCATGGTATATATCTTCATTTTTTAACCAAGGTGAGGCTGTTAGAGGTATATGGTCGAAGATGGGTGTGCGCAGACATAAACAGTTGTATGTGTCATTATTGAAGTTGGATATTCAGAGAGCAACTATTGGTTGTGGATGGTTGACATTTTGCATAAGTACCATATTTGAGTTATTTTTTTAAATTGATGATGGAATTTTTTGGGAGGGGATTGGGGAATTTAGTTTATTGGTTGTGGTAGCTGGGGTAATATTTGTTAATTTCATTATTTTTTAAGTATGTTAGTTCAATAAATTATGCTATTTTGTAGTATGTGTGCTAAGTATATTGGGCATCAACATAAGCATGATTGGGGTTCCAATCGGTGTTTTGCGACGATGGTTTACCATCAAAAGCCCATGTATGATGCACAATTTGTTGTAATTGTACTGTTGTGGTTTTTTTTTTCTAGAGCAGTTGTTGATTGGAGCATGTTATTGGGCTGCATTGTATAATGTATTGGATGACAGCCTGCTTTTTATAATCTTTTGAATGTGGGATTTCTATAATGGAGTTTTTCTAAGTTATTGTCCTGTTTATTGTATAGTAAGAAGAATGGATGAGGGAATTGACCTAAGTTAGATGTGGTATAAGGTTTGTGAATTTAATTAGTTTAGAAGTTCTATGTGTTTGAACATTGAGATTTTTGTGTGAAATTTGATTTTCTTGTAATGTGTTTCAGCAATAGTATGTGCTAAGTATATTGGGCGTCAATATAAGCATGATTGGAGAACCTTTCGGTGCTTTGTGACGATGGTTTATCATCAAAAGCCCACGTATGATGCACAATATCTTAACTGTTTTTTAATTACACAAAAAGTGCTTCATGAAAGTTTGTTTTTTCAAGTTACTGTGAATGAATGTCCAGTCATGTAGTTGGTTATTGAGTTATTGTATGAGGTTAAGAATTTTAATTTTGTACTAAGTATATTGGGCATCAATATTAACATATTTGGGAAACCATTTGTTTTAAATGGATGCTGGAATTTTTCGGAAGGCATGGGGAATTTAATCTCTAGACTGCTGGTGTTTGAAATTGGATATCAAACTCATATATTCTCCAGGATACTTCAGATGCTGATGTGTATCTACAATCCAAAAATGTTTTCACTTCATTCAAATTATGCACTTCTGATTCAGCGTACATGTTATTTTCAGCCTGATTTCTAAAAGGCATTTTGTATTTTTTTTTTAACACAAAAAAGTGGTAATTGTTAGTAATTTTAGTGAAACAATTATAACAGAAGGTAATAATTATTAACATTTGTGCTAAGTATATTAAGCGCCAATATAAACATGATCGGGGAATCTTTCAGTGTTTTACAACGATAGTTTACCATTAGAAACCCACGTATGATGCACAATAACTTAACTATGTTTTTAATTACACAAAAAAGTGCTTCATGAAAGTTTATTTTTTCTAATTAGAATGAATGAATTTTGAATCATAGTTTTTGAGTGGAGTATGTTATTGGCCTGCATTGTATAATGTATTGCAAGACAGTCTGCTTTTTATTATTTTTTGAATGTGGGATTTGCCATGAGTACCACATTTCATATTGGGCATGAGTACCACATTTGAGTTATTGTTTTAAATGGATGATGGAATTTTGGGGTAAGGGAGAAGAAGGGATAAGGGAATTGAACTAAGTTAAATGTGGTATAAGGTTTGTGAATTTAAACAGTTTAAAACTTCTATGTGTTTGAACAATGAGAGTTATATGTGAAGTGTGATTTTCTTGTAATCTATTTTAGTAACAATAGCGTTTTTATTTGGAAAAAAAAAGGTATTTTGTTTTTTTTTTCAAAAAATTGGTAGTTGTTAATAATTTGAGTGAAACAATTGTAATAGGATGTAAAAATTATTAGATGATGTGCTAAGTATATTGGGCGTCAATATAAGTATGATCGGGGAACCTTTCAGTGCTTTGCAACGATGGTTTACCATCAAAAGCCCACGTATGATGCACAATAACTTAATTGTTTTTTAATTACACAAAAAGTGCTTCATGAAAGTTTATTTTTTCTAATTATTGTTTTTTAATTGCACAAAAAGTGCTTCATGAAAGTTTGTTTTTTCTAGTTATTATAAGTGAATGTTTAATGAGGTAGTTGGTTATTGAGTTATTGTATGAGGTTAAGAATTTAAATTTTGTGCTAAGTATATTGGGCGTCAATATAAACATGTTTGAGAAACCATTTGTTTTAAATGGATGGTGGAATTTTTGGGAAGGAAGTGGGGAATTTAGTTGTTTAGTTGTTGTAGTTGGGGTTGTTAATTTCACTATGTTTTAAGTATGTGAGTTAAACAAAATCTGCTGTTTTGTAGGATGTGTGCTAAGTATATTGGGCGTCAATATAAGCATGATTGGGGATCCAATCGATGTTTTGTGACGATAGTTTACCATCAGAAGCTCACATATGATGCACAATTTACTGTAATTGTACTGTTTTTTATATTATTTTTTCTAGAGCAGTTTTTTAGTAGAGGATGTTATTGGCCTTCTTTAGATATTGTTTTGGATAACAGTCTGTTTGTTATAATATTTTGAATGTGGGATTTCTATAATGAGGTTTTTCTAAGTTATTGTCCTGTTTATTGTATAGTACGAAGAATGGATAAGGTAATTGACCTAAGTTAGATATGGTATAAGGTTTGTGAATTTAATGAATTTAGAAGTTCTATGTGGTTGAACAATGAGACTTATTTGTGAAATGGGATTTTTTTGTAATGTGTTTCACCAATAATAGCTTTTTTATTTTAAAAAAAAAAGGTTTTTTTTTAGTTTTTTTTAAGAAAAAAGTGGTAGTTAGAAATTTTAGTCTATCAATTGTAACAGAATGTAAAAATTTCTATATCAGAAGGCCACGTATGATGCACAATAAGTTAACTATTTTTTAATTATAGAAAAAGTGCTTGATGAAAGTTTGTTTTTTTAAATGTTTGATAAAGAAAGGGTTGGAGGGCTTTGGGATTAGGTAAAATACATTATTCCAGTGAAAATATTGTTTTTTTTTTTTTTTTATGTTTTATGAGGAGAATATTGAACCTTGTCTTGAATTTCATCCGTTTTGTAGCTAAAACAAAATGTATGCATTGGCAATTTTTCCAGTAGGAGCAAGTTATAGCAGTTTGGCATTGTGTGATATATTTCTTTTTCATGCATTTTATATCAGTTTGCCATAGTTTATATCTTCACTTTTTAATGAAGGTGAGGCCGTTAGAGAGGTATGGTAGGAGATGAGTGCGCAGACACAAACAGTTGTATGTGTCACATTTGAAGTGGAATATTCAGAGAGTAACTATTGGTTGTGTGTTGTTGAGATTGGGCATGAGTACCACATTTGAGTTATTGTTTTAAATGGATGATGGAATTTTTGCGGAGGTGAGTAGGGATTTTAGTTTATTGGTTGCTGTAGTTGGGGTAATCTTTGTTAATTTCGTTATTGTGAGGTTAAGAATTTTAATTTTGTACTAAGTATATTGGGCGTCAATATGAACATATTTGAGAAACCATTTGTTTTAAATGGATGCTAGAATTTTTCGAAAGGTAGTGGTGAATTTAGTTTATTGGTTTTGATAGTTGGGTTAATCTTTGGCAATTTCACTATGTTTTAAGTATGTGAGTTGAAGAAAATCTGATTTTTTGTTGTATGTGTGGCAAGTATATTGGGCGACAATATAAGCATGATTGGGGATCCAATCGGTGTTTTGCGACGATAGTTTACCATCAGAAGCCCATGTATGATGCACAATTACCTATAATTGTACAGTTTCTGGTTTTGTTTTATCTACAGCAGTTGTTGAGTGGAGGATGTTATTGGCCTGTAATGTATAATGTGTTGGATAACAGTCTGGAAGCTGAAAATCTAGTTAATTTAAAAAGCCCAAAAACTCATTCCCAAAAAAGACACAATTCAATGACCAACTCTGTCTAATTGTGCACTGTTATTTGGATCGGACCGGACCGACCAGTCCGACCGTGGACCAATCCTCCAACCGGTTCGGTCTGGTCAATCAGACCGGTTCCCTCAAAAATCGATGGTTTTTGAGGGAACCGTATTGGACCGGCCTGTCCAACCGGTGAATCGGTGGACCGATCGGTCCAACCGGCTTCTTTTAAAAAAAAAATTGGGGGTAATTTTGTAATTTTTGGGGGATAAATTAAATTATATAATTCAATAAATTACTTTAATGTATTAGATTGTTAGTTATAAACTAAAAATAACTACTTTTAATGATGAATTTGAATATTTATGTCTTTATGGACTTAAATTACACTATATTATTGATCAATTTTCTTTCAAAAATAATTATATTTTTAATTTTTTAAATTATAATATTACCGGTTCAATTACAGTCTAATTGCGGTTGGACCATTAAACCGTAAACAAGTAACTTTTTCGGTTCGATGACCGGTCCGATTCTGAAAACATTATAATTGTGGATTGTACTTATGAAAACCTGTGTTTTCTCATAGACAACTGTATGCTATACTTTCAATAGTAAAATGAAATGTGATTTTCTTATAATCTGTTTTAGCAATAGTAGCATTTGTATTTGAAAAAAAAAGCTTTTTATTTTATTTTTATTTTCCAAAAAAGTGGTAGTTGTTAGTAATTTTAGTGAAACAATTGTAACAAAATGTAATAATGCTTAGCAGATGTGCTAAGTATATTGGGCGTCAATATAAGCTTGATTGGGGAACCTTTCGGTGTTTTGTGACGATAGTTTACCATCAGAAGCCCATGCATGATGCACAATAACTTAATTGTTTTTTAATTACACAAAAAGTGCTTTATGAAAGTTTATTTTTTCTAATTAGTATGAATGAATTGTCAATCATGTAGTTGGTTATTGACTTATTGTATGAAGTTAAGAATTGTAATTTCTTGCTAAATATATTGGGCGTCAATATAAACATGTTTGGGAAACCATTTGGTTTAAATGGATGGTGGTTTTTTTGGGAAGGCAGTAGGTAATTGAGTTTATTGGTTGTGGTAGTTGGATTAAATTTTGGCAATTTCATTATGTTTTAAGTATGTGAGTTGAAGAAGATCTGGTTTTTTATTGTATGCGTGCTAAGTATATTGAGCATCAATATAAGCATGATTGGGTATCCAATCGGTGTTTTGCAACGAGGTTTACCATTAGAAGTCTACGTATGATGTACATTTTCCTGTAATTGTATTATTTTTTCCCCCCCGGAATAGTTTTTTAGTGGAGTATGTTATTGGGCTGCATTGTATAATGTATTGCATAACAAACTGCTTTTTATTATTTTTTGAATGTGGGATTCGCCATGAGTACCACATTTGAGATTGGGCATGAGTATCACATTTGAGCTATTGTTTTAAATGGATGATGCAATTTTTGGGTAGGGGAGAAGAAGGGATAATGGAATTGACCTAAGTTAGATGTGGTATATGTTGGGATGTATACCCTCTTAGACTAGGTTTCTGATGTAAAAAAATCGAATGTTTTAATAAAAGAATTTATTTTCAAAAATTATTTGTGAATTTACAATTTTATTTGTGCACAATTACGTTTGGAAAAGACCCATTGTGTTTAAGTAAGTAATCCATGTGAATTGAGGTCTTTCACAGTAAGGTATGGATCACGAGTTACTTAGCACATAAATTGTTGTTCTTAACCGATTGATGAGAATATGAATCTCATCATGTTTAGGTTATTATATTATGAATTCTAAATAGGGAATGGCTTACCTTTAACCAGTGAGTAGTCCACTCACTTCATGACATAAGCGTATTTCGAATACGTAGAATATGACCTGTTGTAATGGTTTCTTAAAAGTACTATATGGTAGAAACCTAAACTACTACTGCTACAGCGTGGACTAGTACTCTACGACTTGAGTATGAGTTGGTGGTCTGACGAAACTGGAAGCATATACTTTGATATGCTATAGTTGAGGTTCTATCGTAGGACCAATATACTTACATGTTGGGTATGTATAACTAGTTAGTTAACATAGACTTGTACAAGATAGTTTCTATACTATATCGCCCCTTGTGGTTGTCTGAATGATCTAAATATCTAAGGCCCTGGGTTTGCTTTAGGGTAGCTCCCTTGGAATGCGAAAACAATCCAGGAGGTCGTGGATCATTGGATTAGAGGCCTAAGGATGGTAGATGTTATTTAGAGAGGTGTTAGTATACTAATTCCTCTCTAAATGTACGGCGATGTATAGAGGGATATTTTAGTCATTACACCTGTAGGTCGGAGACTTTGCTAACGCAACATTGTCCTTGGGGTCAATATTTCCTTATGGTGATATTAGAAAATATTTAAAATGCAAAATACAGCTATTTATATGGCAATGATATTTTGGTCATTTTAGTAGCCAATGCGGTGTGTCTTTTGGTCCCCAGTATAGACCGTGAGTCCTAATTAAATACGGGTTAAGGGATTGATCTTAAATTAAATGGAATTATTTTATTTAAGTAGCCTAATTTAATTATTGGGCTAGAATAAAATAAAGGTCCAAGAAAAGAGAATTAATTAAATTAGTTTGGTAGGTTAATTAATTATTCATGGTTTTGGCCCAGTTTGAATAATTAGGGATTAATCTTGAACTAAACTAATTTAGGCTTATTTAATTGGATTGGTTTATTTAGGCTGAAAATTAATTATTTGTTGGGCCATTGAGTTGGTTCTAACTAGAAAATTAATTAAACCCAATAGGATAAACCAAGAGTCCAATGGCCTAGTCCAATTTAACTTAGGATTTTTTATTTATGTTAAATAGAAGGATTGGAAACAACTTTGTTGCAATTAGACACACAAAAGAGACGGTTTCTTCTCTGTGGAAGCCTGACGTCTCTCTCTCTCTCTCTCTCTCTCTCTCTCTCTCTCTCTCTCTCTCTCCAGAAAACTCCCTAGCTCGTTAGTTGTTCACCAAATGGTAGTTAGGCAGGCCATATACTGGAAGACCGAGAGTTTGGCTTCCACATACATGCAAAGGCGGAATAGGAGGCTTGCAGGAATTGCACCAGAGACTTCTACTAGCACACGTACACCGATTGCACACACTCTGATACAACCAACACTTAGAACGAGGAAAAGAGGTAAAATTTTTAAAACCTTGGAATTGTGACAGGGAGCAACCGACGCCGACTAGGGCTGCCGGAGCCGGCGCCAGCCCTGTCCTGGAATCCTTGTTCTTGTTTTCCAGTTTTTTTTATATTCGTTTCCGCTACGTACTCCGTGTTTTCCCGCTTTCCACACCTTCAATATAAGGTTTGTTAATTTAATCAGTTTAGAAGTTCTATTTGTTTGGACAATGGGATTTATGTGTGAACTGTGATTTTCTTGTAATGTGTTTCAGCAATAGTAGCGTTTTGATTTGAAAAAAAAAGGTATTTTGTTTTTTTTTTCCAAAATAGTCGTAGTTGTTAGTAATTTTAGTGAAACAATTGTAACATGATGTAATAATTATTAGAAGATATGCTAAGTATATTGAGCGTCAATATAAGCATAATTGGGGAACCTTTCGGTGCTTTGCGACGATGGTTTACCATCAAAAATCCACGTATGATGCACAATATTTTAACTGTTCTTTAATTACACAAAAAGTGCTTCATGAAAGTTTGTTTTTTCTAGTTACTGTGAGTGAATGTCCAGTCATGTAGTTGGTTATTGAGTTATTCTATGAGGTTAAGAATTTTAATTTTGTACTAAGTATATTGTACGTCAATATTAACATGTTTGGGAAACCATTTGTTTTAAATGGATGCTGGAATTTTTCGGAAGGCAGTGGGGAATTTAAGCTCTAGACTGCTGGTGTTTGAAATTGGATATCAAACTCATATATTGAGATAAATGAATGGAGGATGTGCCCACATATGATGCATAATTACCTGTAATTGTTTTGTTTTTTATTTTGTTTTATCTGTAGTTGTTGAGGGGAGCGTGGGATTTAGTTTATTTGTTGTGTTAGTTGGGGTAATCTTTGCTAATTTCATTATGTTTTAAGTATGCGAGTTGAAGAAAATCTGGGTTTTTGTTGTATGTGTGCTAAGTATATTGAGTGTCAATATAAGCATTATTGGAATCCAATCGGTGTTTTGCGATGATGGTTTACCATTAGAAGCCCACTATGATGCACAATTTCTTATAATTGTACTATTTTTTGTTTTATTTTTTCTACAGCAGTTGTTGAGTAGAGGATGTTATTGGCCTACATTGTATAATGTTTTGGATAACAGTATGGTTTTTATAATCTTTTGAATGTGTGATTTGTATAATAAAGTTTTTTTAAGTTATTGTCCTGTTTATTGTATAGTAAGAAGAAGGGATGTGGGAATTGACCTAAATTAGATGTGGTATAAACAGAATGTAATAATTATTAGCATATATGCTAAGTATATTGGGCGTTAATATAAGTATGATCGATGAATCTTTTGGTGTTTTGCGATGATGGTTTACAGATCATCCTCCATTTCAATTTTATACTTTCAGCAATTATGCTACTCAAATCCATGCTCCTTCTGTTTAACTTGAATGTGTTCAAAAGTATGAAGATTATAACATCTGAAATTCACTCTACCAGAAGTTCAAAATATCCAGATTTTTAACCAAGCTGCAGCATGTGCGTTGTAAATACAATCTTATGCATTGTAAGGATAGTATCCAAATGACTATGATATGTTAAACACAGCAGTTCCTCTCCCTCAAGAGTTTTCAACTGAGCAACTGGAAATCCATCATGTCTATGCAATGTGTTAAAAATTGAACATTTAGAAGAATTCATAAGCCACCATAGCATCACTACTTCAAAAGTTTCAACAAATTCAAAGTGAACTTCGAAATATCATGCACCCTATTCATTTGGTAACTCCATTTAACCAGTTTAAGAAAATTATGAGCATTCTTTAGTGCAAATGACTATTGTATATTAAACAGTAAGGAAAATATACATTGTAGGAAAAGTTGTGAATATCCAATCATAATAACAAGATATTTTTTTCCAAACTATTCTGCAGCATCTTCCACACTACTGCTCTTTGATTCTCTGATATTGTTTCTTTGGTAAATCTCTTCTTTGTTTGAGAGTCTGCCAGCTATTTGTTTATTGTTGTCGTCTGTCTCCTATAAAAGAAAATATTGTAGTTGGAATTTAAGTATCTAATCGAAAATCAGTGGTGGCATTTGTTTTCCATACCGTGCAATGGGTTCTCCTTTTGTGTCTCTTTTATTGGGTGTTTTTTGTTTGTTCCACATTAGCAGTTTATCTTTCTTCTGTCTCTGTTCCATGTTCTTCAGCTGCCTGAAAAGATTGTGCATGAAGAAGTGACAACAGTACAATTCATAAGGCATCACAATATCACAACATCAAAAGACTTCATCAATTTAAAAGTGAACTTAATGAACATCATGCACCCTGGTCATTTGGTAACATCATTGAACCAAGTTAAAAGGATTCTAGGCATTCTTCAAGCCAAATGACTGTTGTATATTAAATAGCAGGGAAAATAATATTTGTCGCTAAAGTTGTGAATATTCAGTCATAATAACAGAATATTTTTTCCACACTGCTGCAGTTTGTTTCTCTTGTATTGTTTCTTTAGTCAGATTTCAATCTCTTGTTTGTTTCATTGTCTGCCATCTCTTTGTTGATTGTTGTCAGCTGTCTCCTATAAAAGAAAATGCTATAGTCAGAATTTAAATATCTAATGGAGAATCAGTGGTGGCATTTGTTTTTCATACCGTGCAATAAATTCTCCTTTTGTGTCTCTTTTGCTAGGTGTTTTCATTTGTTCCACATTATCAACTTCTCATTCTTCTGCGTCTGTTCCATGTTCTTCGGCAACCTACACAGTTTGTGCATGTAAAATGTCTCTCAGCACATCCAATTGTGTTTCATTGGTAAGCAGTCATGGGGATAACTTTCATGTTACTAACCTTTGTATGTTCTTTTTTTAGAATAATATCTGGCACATGATGTACTCGATTAACAGTAAAACTTTCTCTTGGCAATCCTCTCGTCTGTTCATTAAATCTTACTTGGCAAATATATGTATTGCCTATCATATTCTTTAATGGTCCGAGTATGGCATCATGCAGTCTCTCCTATATCATAATGTGCGGTTTTGAGAGACACTCTAACTGTAGGAATTCTTATGAATATGAAATGGACATACCTGTGCTATGCTGAGGACTAGTTCAATTGCTTGCATCCCCACAATCTTCTCAACATCTCTATCAAAGAAAATAAATTGGCCTTGTGTTGTGTGGTCACCAACAATGGCCTCCACTCGATACCTGCAGTAAGAAGATATTAGGCATTTATTTTTTTCTACTTTTGTTATTTTCGATTCATGAATTTAGATTTCAGTAGCTATTTATGATGACCTTATGTCTGGGTAATCTTCTGTCCTAAAGCACGATTCACATGCCAGTTTGTTTCCATAAGCTTTCAGCTTCTTTCTGCATCTTGTGCAAGAATTGTACCTCCATCTATTGTATGTGTCAATGTCCAACACAGTAATGCTGCAGTAATATGATTTTTCCTTATTCAACAAGTCAAAGGCAGTAGGGTTATTTTTTATATATGTGATTCGGTGTTTTTTGTTGTACAATATAGTAGGAGAAATAAATGGAACAAATTCACAAACAAACTGAATCAATACCATTTTGTCTCCGTCACTAATCAGTGCATATAACTCGGCCAAAGTTCTCTTGTTTTCCTCAAGTACTTTTGCAGTTAACACAGGGGTTCCTATTGACAAATCTATTGCGATTTCACTTTTATGCTCCTTCTCACAGCTGTTTCATATGTGAGAACACAGATTAGTATCCAGCTAAGTTAAATTCATTTCTACATTTTTTAGTTTTGCAGGGTTTAGCAAAATTTTTGATAACCTCTGTCTCAAGCTTTCAACTTCTGCAATGTCTAGATCAACATAGATCTTTATTGCACTGCTACTGGATATTGATGGTTGGCCTTGGTCATTTTTCTTAACATTGAGGTCAATACAACAACCTACACTGTTTAGCAGGAAAGCACATTTGTGTGCTAGATCACATTTGCGTTGGTTCCCCAAAGTGTCACACACATCTCCTGTCCCCTGCATTTTGAAATGGCTTCATTCAGTCATATATATCTGCCTGTGTATAAGTATTTACGATATCATGGCAAATTCTTACTTGTCATTCTTGATTGTGACAACCCGTAAATCTACTTGGTTTCCCATTCGAGACCTTTGTTGGATAGGTGACACACCTGTTATCATTCTAATAGCATCTACCATAGAGTTCACACAACAAACATGTATATCAATTCATACTAGTTCTCTTGACTACCAAATGTAAAGCAAACAAATCTATACCAAGTTAAGAAATGTATCTACTATAGTATAGCCCGGCCTTTTACTTGTTCATATCTAAAGCGTTCCAACTGGATAAGCTTATCTTAGCACTCCAATAGCCTTTAAGGTAAGGTAAAAACAAAAGCTTGCGACTTAGAGGCTGAAGGTAAAACTCAAACTACAACCCCAGTTACAGGGACAGGGACAGATAGAGTTTACCAAACAAAAACAGGGACTTCTCCTTTTGATGATTTTGATGAGAAATTATATCTATATGGCCTTCCCAAGAAACAATCTTTATCCTTCCTTAACCAAGATAAAGAAAGCCCGACATAAGAATATGGCATTCATCAATTACCAACTAAGAGTGTGATATCTCCAGTATGAGCTTCAATATATTCATACTACACGAAACGGAATTTGTGCCTTGGTATTTGCTGTAGTTTATCGTTTAATTCCTCATGTATGTGCTTCTATCAATGAGAATCTGTAAATTCTCATCCACTACTTTGTAGGTTGGCTTACGTGGTTGAAGGGTGAAGTTTTTTATGATGTAAAAATTTCCTTCTTGAATAATATTCTAGAAATCTGGGACAAATTTGCTTCTAATCATACAGTGTTTCATATTGTCCTACATAACAAACAAAAGTAACCATCAAACAACATATACATCACAAATAACATTAAGAGTTGACAGTTGCATGTAGACAAATATAACAACATCATTCATTTTTTAAGTATTATATCAAAATCACGATAATGAATTATCCATCATCATATCATCTATCAGGCAAACTTAGACCTACTTATACCTTTGCATCCAATGCCACAAAATCAACACTCATTATCTCTCCTGCTCTTTGAGCAATAAGTATCCCACAATCGAATGATTCTAAATAAAACACATTTTTCTTGTTTTCCTTTTGATAACTCATTGAAATAGATGAATTGAAATCTGCCTTTTGTCATTTTTCATAACTGAGGATGCCATGTAATACCCCGCCCAAAACCACCTTTGACTATGGAGAAAAAACGTCATGCATTGCATAGCATTGCACATTTCATGTGATATCTTAAAATTATTTTTGCATGGGTGCATGTGAATTTCAAGGTTGTGCTTGCATTAAATTATTTAGATGTGTTGCTGCATTATTTGAGAGTTGTTTTAAGTGAAGTTTAGTAGAGGAGATGGAAGGATGAGGATTAGGGTGGGAAAGAATTTCCTAGGGAAATATTAGCATTAGAGTTGATTTGGAATAGCGGTTAGGTTTGGTGATTTTCCTTGGTGACCCGAGTTCGAATCTTACCTCTTACGAATCTTAGTTTCTTTTTTAAA
The DNA here is from genome assembly GCA_026120185.1 of Voacanga thouarsii. Lineage (NCBI taxonomy): Eukaryota > Viridiplantae > Streptophyta > Magnoliopsida > Gentianales > Apocynaceae > Voacanga > Voacanga thouarsii. The sequence continues at coordinate 17,315 of JANUWF010000729.1, read as the reverse complement.
TTCTTTTTCTAGATTTCTTTATGCTTTGGCTGAAAAAATCCTAGCTATCCTAGTGAATTTTCAAGCACTATCTTCAAGGGAGATAAGTCTCCATATTTCTCTCCTAAACTCAAGGACTTTTGATAAGGATAAGGTTTAATCTTATTTTCAAATTTTGTTCTCTTTGATTTTCGAAGCTAGAATAATTAAATTCCAGCTTGATTTTAATTTATCAGATTTTGTAATTGATAGTTGGAATTAAATTGTTAATTTTCTAGTTAGATACCTTGTTGATTTTGAACATAGAACCTTAGCTAAAAATCTGGAAAATTTTCCAACTTAGTGCCGCCATCTTTGAAGGAGTTTTAGCTCAAATCAAACTCTTCCAATATTAGAAAATCTTATCATAAATCCTTTAGCAAATCAGATTTTATTTCAATTCTAAATCAACTAGGTTTTACCCTCTCTTTTTCTGTAAAATTTCGGCAACCTTGAGCAAGCACAAGCTGCACGAAATTCCTGCACTCCTAAGTGCAATCAAACTCTTCAAACCTAATTCAAATCATCTAAAACACCTTCCATCAATTCAGATTATTTTTGCTACACAAAATCAGATTTTATCCACCAAAAATTCTAGAATTTCGGCCAGCTTATGAACCAGAATTTCGGCTAGCTTTGCACAGGAAATTTCGGCCAACTTTGCACTCCAAATCAAACGAAAATTATGCACACCAAGACACACCAAAACCCTCAGCTGATTAAGCTAATTTTCAGCACCTAAAACCCTCACTTTTTCTCTGTGAATTGCGGCAAAACAACAACCAAGACAGTCAAGAATTTCTTCCTTTGGTTCAGTGATTTTCGCACAACACTCACACCATTCTTGTACAGAATTTTAGTTGTCAAAACCTATTCAAACTCTTCCTTGTTTCGGCCAAAACAACCTAAACACACACAGCCCTTTTCTTGGGCAATATTTCGGCCAGCATAGGAGAACAAGTCCAGAATATTTTCTCCTCTTAAACCTTCCCAAATTCGGCAGCAACAAAGGGCACAGCAAGCTACAATTTTCGCCCTTGCTGTCCAAGAAACCTAAAGCCATTAGGAGTCCTTCTTAGCACCACCATCTAACCCTAAACCAATCTTCTCTAACCCTAAATCACAGTAGCCGACTATTCTCTCCATTCTACACGAAAAATTCCAACAAGAACTCTTCTGCAATTTTCAAAAATCGCAAGAACAATTCCTAGTAAGAAACCGATCACACCCTAAAGTAAGCAAAAACCATCTTAACCTCTTAATTCTTTTCTTCCATCAATTCTTCTCTTTTCCTTCCTTTGAATCACGCCACCTAAAGGCTGATTTCATCCTCTTTAGCCACTCTCGGTCAAAATGAAGGAAAGAAGGCAGCTTTTCTCTTCTTCTCAAACGAACTCGGGACGATCACCATAGGAGCATCGAGATATTGTTAACCCGGTTGTTTCAAGGTAAGGGAATCCTTATCCTTGATGTCTTAAGGTTTAATATGATTGATGATGTCTATTAGCATGATGAATGAATATTTTGAGTCGAGTAATTAATTAAGCATATTCGATGGATAGCAATGCTATATTTTATTGAGATATTGATGGATGTGAATCTTGTTAGTTAAGTTAAGACCTTTTTGATATATTATTCATGTCTTTGATAGATATATAATCATAGTGTATATACTTTAAGGATTAGATGATTTATTTGAAGGTAGATGATGGATCATAATATATTATGGGAATAAATGAGTTTAATGCATGTTTGAATCGATTGAAACCCTGATCATGATATTATATGATTTTAGATCAAGAGGGTATTTGAAGGAGGCAAGTTGTGATTTTATCTTGTTTGTCTGAGGCATATCAAGTAAGTTCTTGCATAAACTCTTTTGTTAAATATTTATGATGGCAAGTCAATGTTGTGAAGCTTTGTGAAGCTATTGTTGAACTATGATTTCTTGGGTTATAAACGTGGATTTTTATTCTTTTACTGATTTTGTCAAACTAACGATTTTATCAAGAAAACTATTCTTTCTCCTAAATTTTTAGAAAACTCTTCTGAAGAAAACTACATTTTACAAAGCCAAGATATGGAAATATTTTGAATCAGGAATTGACGGATATATTCGTTGAGTACTCAATAAGAGTAGGCTAACAATACTAGTCTTGGAGGGTTATAGTAAGTCTTCTGGCGGGAGGCCACGTCCAGAAGATAAGCTCGACTCGAAGAGGCGACAGTGTTGGTTGGTTAGGCCGGTCCGAGCTAGCATTTGTACCTGATAAGGTATTATCTATTTTCCTGGCATGGACACCCGGATGGTTTTGTTGGGTATAGAGAATGAGGAGTATCTCACCCGGTGGGCTGTACACTCACCTTGATCAGAACGCCCAACGTGTGATAATCTGGTCCAGGTAAGGTGCACAAAGTGTGGTGCCTTGTCCTCATGGAGCCCAACGTGTGGTGACATGACTCTTATTTGAGTGGATGATTTTATTTGTATAAAGTGTGACAATGAGAAAAATTCATCCTTGCGAAAGAAAAAATTATTTATGACTTGCCAAATATTTCTGCAAATGTTTTCCACTATGCAAACACAAGCTGTTCAAAGTACCATGTGCACACACATGACTTACTGAGATTTAATCTCACACTGTTTTATATTATGTTTTCAGGAGATAGATTATGCTGAGCAAGCAGGGCATGTGATAGTTGAAGTTTTTGTTATTTTTCCATTATGTTCTAGGAGACAATTGTGGTTTTAAGCTTCTGATCGGATATTTGTTTTATTTCGTTTTGCTCCAGTTTGAGCTTGATGCAATAAGAATTTTTCTCTTTTTATCTAAGTTTGATTTTTGGGGTTTGACTTTATATTTTATACCTCATTTTAAAGACCCCTTGTCCTCCGAGACGGGGCGACATCCCCACCCTTTTAGGGTACGTAGTAGTAGGGTGTTACATGCCACAAAAGTAAAATCAAATCTGCCAAAGACAATAAACTTCCCATCTATTATTGTGTTTTTGGCTTACGAATATCTAATAGTGTATTACATACCAAACGCATCAATATAGGGTACTGATATAGGCTATTGATTGCGCCAATAGTAATAAAGATATGAACACTTACCCAATGATGAACTTTGAATCTGGTCACAAAGCCCAAATCAACTCAATTAATGATCAATGATCGAAGAGCATTAAAAGCATATTAGAATACAATCGATTGAATGCCAGAAGATAAGAATAGACGAAATCCTGGAAGTCATAAGTCGGCACAGATCTGGGATTTTCAACTGCTGAGCTTTATGTCATTGCAAATTCTTCAAATAATGAAAGACAAACAATGATAAGATACAGGAAACGAAGAGGCGACATAGAATTTGAGAAGATTAATTATTGCGTTTACAAAAGCACTCCATTCACAAAGAAAGTATGTGAGTAAAGAATTGAGAAGCCAGGGGTAGCTAGTGGACTCAAAGGCAGTGTATCTAAGAAAAGCAAGAAGAAGTCTAACGAAGCCGAGTAAAAAAGTGGTGAAAGAAAGCAAAATCAGCTGAGCCATTATTCTGCCATGTGTCATGCTCTCTGACATAACACATGTCAACACCACAGCTCTCACCTTTGACTTATATATATATAGATTTATCATGGAGTTTTCTACAAAAATACTTTTTCACTTATTTCTTCCCCAAAAAAAAGAAAAACTTTTTTCATTTCTATTTAACTCAATCAAAACTTTTCTTTAGGAAAAAAAATCTTAATGGCTTCTATATGTGTTTTTAAAATTTTATTTAATTTCATCAGCATATTATTCTTGTAGTCACAATTACTTTATTTAATTACAAGTATTTGATGAAACGTATTATACATTTCATATACAAATATTTGTAATTAAATAAAATTTGTAATGTCTTTTATTCTTAATATTTTTTTATCGTTATGATCTTTAATAGTTATTTTTTTTATTATAGTCCATAATATATTGAGGACTATAATGGTAGTGTAATGTATTAGAAACTATAATAGCAAAAAAAATATTAGGCACTATAATGACAAAAAAAAATCATTAATGATGAAAATATTATAAATTCTAAATTTTAAAGACCAAATAAATTAATTTTTTAAAATAGAATTTTGAAAATGAAATTAAGAAATCAAACAAGTTATTTTTCTTCTTTTAATAAATACTAGTAACTTAATAATAAACATATATTTTTAAAATTATATATTATTATGAAAGGAAAAACAAATGAATACATATATTTGATGAATCTTAAATTCAATATCTTTCAAAATTGGTGCATTAATCTAAATGTATATTCTAATTGTGAAGAATGGAGTAAATTGTACTTATAATTTTTTTAACGTTCATGATTTGTTTGGTAGTTATGGGTAATTTAGTCATTTTACAATATTTTTTATTTTTTAATTATCAGAGTTTTGAGAAATATGACATTAAAATTAGAGCACTCAAATTTTCTACCGACCTTTCTTTACTTCCTTTGCATAGACACAAACTAGAGCACTCAAAATATTTTCCTTTTGACTATGGCCTTGTTTTTCTTCTTGAATTTCTTGCTTCCGTTTGGAAAATTTTCCATGGCCTATTTTCTCCACTTTTAGTTGTGTGTTTTATGTTCTACCTTTTTCTTCCTCAAAGTTTTTATGTTTTCATTTTTTCTTTTTTCCAGGGTTATGGATTGCTGATGGTGTATAGAGTTGGCATTGATGGCTGTTTGCTGGTTGAATAAGTCAAGAATTAGTAAAATTTAAATCTTTGTGGTGGCTTCTTGTGTGGCGTATTTGAAAGTTTAATTGGATACCTTCTTATTTTGTGCTCCATCTCAGTTTGGGCTTTACAGGGTTTTTGAATTATTGCATGAGGTATAGTTACTAAGTTCTTTTATTTTTTCATTTTCGATGAAGGGTATTGGGAATTGCTTTGAGTTGATTGGTGTGAACCCATTGTGTAGATATGAATTTTTGGGTATTTGATATGGTATTTGGTTTCCCATGTTAGTGATGAAAACTTGAGGCTTTTCTGTGTTTTCTTCTTCTAGGGTGGTTTCAGTCTTAGGAGGCATATCTAAGGCAAGGTTGGCGATGGGCATAATAAGCACTATTTTGGGTGCCTTTGGTTTTGGAATTGGGGTCACAATTGGGCCTGTGATTGGCCATTATCTCTTCATCTACTTCCAACCAACTGATGTAAAGGTCAGTTCTTTTTTTTGTTGCCTGTCCCTCTATGTTCTGCAAATGCATGTTCATATGCATTTCCTATTCTATGTTTTGACATCTCTTTTCTGTTGTATCATTGTTTCCTTTTGTTCTTTTTTACTCTTTCCATTTTCCCATTCTTGTTTCTTGCGTAACTCTAAGGATTTATTTGGATAATTATGGTTGTTAAAGTTGCTAACATTCTGGAGTATTCGTGGAAAGCTTGAATTTTTCGAAGAAGTATCAAGTTTTGCCATGATACCATTGTGCAATAGAAGTATATTAGTTTTGTTGGCCTACTAGAAGAATGCTTGTTTTTCTCAATTCAGTGATATTTGAGTGTGTGTGAATCAACAAGGCTTCCCACTGTACTTCGCTTTTTGGGGACATGAATCTGCCCGTGATTCTTGCAATTAGGAAATTTAAGTGGTAAAAGATCCACGAATATGGTTGAAGGGAACTATTGAATTTTCACCTAGCTCAAGAACAATAGGACATATGCCTCCTACCTTTGTTTATTCCTCCTCAGGAAGTTTATTTCCTATCTGAGTCTTGATAGGGAGAATGTACCTCCTATCTGTCTCTGTATGAAAAACATGAGATAATTTTGGTAATTGAAAGTTTAATAATCTCTTGTGTTACATTACTTCTCCAAAATAAAAATAATGTATCATTGCAGTTCAATTGGTGTGATGGAGCAGAGTGATTGTGTGACATATTTACCATGGAAAGTCTTGTTTCTCATAGCTATAAAGATACAGCAAAACTTTTAGGGCTTCTCAACAATACTTCTACCTTCTTAGACTCATTTTGGTTCTTTCCAAGGTCTTCATTTAGGTTCAGGACCTTCTCTCTCTGTCCAGTTTTGGAAAAGGTTTTTCACTCATTTGTAGCATTCTGAATACAAAGGACTATGTGAGGGTTTATTCTTTTTCCCAACAGTTTTGATTCTCTTATTTGTGAGGTTTAAACTCTTCTATTTTTTTTTTATATATATCTTTTCATTTGTACCAATTGGAAAGTATTTGAAGATACTGAATTTTGTAGGTGAATACTGCAGCAATGTACTCATTTCTATTTTATAAGGTATTCTTTATAGAAATACTAGAAATGGAGTGCGTAATGTCATGATTATATACTTTTGCAGGTTTGTAGTGTCATTCTTGTTAGTACTTCTTTCATGGATGACTGGTAAGTTGCATCTGTTCTGACTGGCTTTCTGGACTTTACTAGACATGGTGACTGATTTGCTTTATGTCCAACTTTTGCAATTAACTCTAAGCTTCATCAACAACTCATATCTTACATGGGGTGAGGATAGCAGCTCAATTAGGATTCCGATTTTGCTAGAGAAATAACTCATTTTGTATAAAATTTATCTTCCTCGGTGCCAAGACTTGACAAGGTATATAACATTTAGACTATTCCCATCTAATCACTACTTTGTCACACTAATTTCTTGTGCTAATACAAGTGGCATATTTAGTTTGATAAGGTTTTCGAAGGTGTGACAAGATGTAAAATCCCACCTAAACCTACATTAGAGTAAGAGGGATGGAGTGCATATCATACCATCTTGTATAAAAATATATTCCTTAAATGATTTTGTGTGCCTTAGAATTGTGGTTTATGAGTTATATGGTTGATTTGTACTTGTTAAGTAGAAAAGGTAAAAAGGTAATTTTACTTGAGGTCGAAATAGGAAGATGGCTTGAGACTTAGATAAGAAGAGAATTTAGTTGGGAAAATAAGAACAAGATTTAATGTGGTTAAGTGGTTATAGCTTTGTAATTTAATCTCTAAAGTCTTGAGTTCAAATCTCATCACTTAAGTTTTATTCAAAATTATCTTAACCAATGTTTGAATTTTCTTCTTTCTTACATTCCTTAAAGTTAGGAATGTTGTCTTAGTGAAGACATAATGGTAATGTCTTAACCATGTATTCTTATCCTAAAAGGAATTCTAGAAGAATTTTTGTCTCTATTATTTTTGCAAGCCTTGTCTTAACCTCTTTGAATTTAAACTACTCCTATTTCTTTAATTCATTTTTATAACTATAAAAGTTTTAGATAATTCATTGCTTGAAGATTCAAAAATTCCAACTCTTGTAGGATAGGAGGTTGGTTAAAATTGTGGAGGAAAGATAGGAGGAGGTTTCCAATTAAATCACCATAGTTATTCCTCTAAGTACTTCATCTTCTTCTTATTCTTATTTTGGTTAAAATCTGAAAAAAAATTCAGATTTTCTTCATGGCTGGTTTTCGAAATTTGCAGCAACCATTCCCTACTTAATTCTTGCTAACAACCAACCATCTTGTGTGAAGATGAAAGTTGGAACACTTTGGAATTTCGCAGCATTACAAGCTACACCAAACCAGAAATTTTTTGAGCAAATAACCAAGCTTTGGACATGAACATTTAGCCATTCATTTGTACACAAGAATACCTGAAACTTTCTTCATTCTTCCCTAAGATGGTGGCTAGAAAACCACCACTAATGGACCTTCAAACACTCCTAAATTCCAGTTGCAAATCTGTTTCAAAAAAGACCAAAAATTCTGTTCAAAACCATTTCAAATCCTAAGAGTTCTTTAGCTAGAATTCCAGAATTTTTTTCAGCTTTGCCTATCCAATGCAAGGTCCGATTTCCTTCATCATTCAACTTCATATTTTCAGCCATATGCAGCCATGGACAAAACCCCTTGGCTTCTCCGTCTACCTTGGTTATTAGGACTCCGTTAACACACCTTAAAACACTCCTATCTTCACTCCATTCAAAATTATTCGAACTTCAAAATTCAATTCCATATTTTTCTTCTATTAAACACTCACCTAGTTAGATAATAAAACTAGAATTTTCTCTTCTCTTGTATAGCATTTTCGGCCAGCCTCAAAGCTGAAACAACTCTTCATTCCATGATCAAATTATAGCTAGTTTAGCCATTCACCATTGAAGGACAAGAAACTTTCAAAGAGCAAATACCATTACTCAATCATCTACCTCAAACATCTCCACATTTCTCTCAATTTGAAATTTGAAAAAGTTGAAACTCCCTCTCTCTTTCTAGGATAACTGAAATCCCTCCCCTGAACTAGGACATTCGGCCATCATTCACAATACACACACACACAAAAACACTCTCTCTCAATTCCTCTCCAAAAACACCAAGAATACCAAAAACACACTAAGTTTCTTCAATCTTCAATCACCTCTATTCATCCCAAATCACTCCAAGAACCTTCAAACGAACTAGGATTCGATCCATACTCACTCACAATCTACCCCATAACACCAAAAACATCAAAGTTGATCATCCATTCGGATCAAACAAATCTTTTCGGTCAAGAACAAGAAAAACATCAAGAAGGTAACTTTAAACACCTTGGACCTTCTTCATCTTATCATCACCATTTCAATATCATCCCAATCTCTCTCTCTCTCTCTCTCTCTCTCTCTCTCTCTCTCTCTCTCTCTCTCTCTCTCTCTCACACACACACACACACACTCTTAACTGAACCTTGGATGGGCCATTCTTGCACAAACTTCATCCAAGGAAGGACTCTCAAATACTCAAAGACCTTCACTAAGTAAAGCAATATCTTCTTCATCAAAACAAGTATTTCTTTGTTGATCTTCTCTTTAAATTCTTGACCTCAAGGCTCTTAGATGATGGACTTGATAGGTTGATTGAATAATGTGGGGTTGGAGATATGTATGTGGGTGAAGGGAATAGATTTAAGGCATGAAGATTGGAATGAATGTTGTGACTTATGAATTATGTTTTAAAATCATTATATGTTCATTATGATTAAGGGGTTTATGGATGTTTTGATGTATGATAGTCATTATGCCATCGTTGTTGATTATGCTATCATGATGTTATTTTTTAATAAATCTCTAAATAATATTATGTCTAGTAGAATATCATCCTTGTTGTGATATATGCTAATACAAATCTATCTTTGGATAAATCGACATGTTATTTGTTTGATCCATGTGAGTACGAATATGTATATAGATTTTCTATAATAATAAAATTATTGTAAGAACTACTTTTGTTATTTTTAGTATTATTATTACTATCATTATTTTTATTAACATAATTAGTTAATTTAATTTGCTAATTTTGATAACCACTAAGTAGCTTCGAAATTAATAATTATTTAAAATAATTTATTAGATAAATAAATAGTATTATTTTTATTTAAATATAAATAATATATTAGAATTAATTAATATCAAATATCTTTTATATTCATATTATTATTAATTAGCCTTACTAAAATTTTTATTTACACTCATAAATATTATTTATATTAGAATAATTTATTTATTATTAAAATTATTTATAATATATTATTAATATTACATATTATTTGTAATAATATTATTTATTATTTATTACCAATACTATTTAGGATTTATTATTAATAGCACTCATTATTTATTACTAATTTTATTTATTAGCAATATTACTCATTATTTATTATTTGTTAATAAATAGTTAATATTATAATTTATTATTTATTATTTATTTATAATACCTATTTATTTTTAAATTAAACTTATTTTATAAAATATTTTGTCAACTAGTGTTAAAGCTTAAGGGATTGTTGTCATAATTAGGTGTTGTTGTAGTTGGTTAAGCCTAAAAATTATTTATTTAAGGCAAATATTGTTTGGATGTTAGACTTATACCTTATATTTACACCAGACGGGGTTAGGTTGACTTGAATTATCTTGGAAGACAATTGTACTCAGGAAAAGCAAGAGATGATGTAAGTTCCTGCATAAAGCTGTTTGAATATCAAAGTTACCTTGACAAGTCAAACATGATGTATACGAGGAACTGTACTATGAATGCAATTATGGACAATTTTCCTTTTTCTTTTCGGTCAAACAAACCATTTTAAGATGAACAAGCAATTTTATACAAAATGATAAACTTTGACAAAAATTTTGGAAATTATAATTTCTATTTCAAAGAGACACTACAAGAAAATTGTGAATCTGCCTCGGATTTTTGTCACGAAAAATTTTCTATGGCAATCAATGACGAATTTTGCCATGAAACAGCAAAATACAAGCAACCTGCGAGGGAAAAAATATACCATAGCAAATCCGTGGCAATTTGCCACGGAATTGCGATAGAAATAGTAGCAAATAGCGATGAAAATATATTCCGTTGCAAATCAGTACCAAAAAAAGGTACCAAAAAATTATACCAAACATTAGCCACCGATATGTTAGTCCGTGGCAAATCCCTAGCAAATTGCGAGGGATTTGCCACGGATTTATTTTTTCCTTTTTTATTCTAATTTTTATTAAATTTATTTTGATTAAAATGGTCAATTGTTTTATAAACAATTTGCTTTTTTTTATCTCTAACAAATTTATTCTTGAAAAATAATTAATACGAATTTAAAATAGAATGTAATATTTTTATGTGTAGAAATATATGTGGGTATTAAAGGAAAAAATTTTAATGATATGATAGAATTTTTTTTTTTTTTTTACAACAAAAGCCATTGGAAATATCAGTGCAAATAATAATATTACCATTTAGAATATACAAAAAATATGTTAGGTAAAATAGTGATAAAAAGAATAATAAATTTTTATTAATTATTTTCCGTGGCAAATTGCCACGGATTTGCCACGGATTATGTTAGTCCGAAGCAAATCCCTAGCAAATTGCGAGGGATTTGCCACGGATTTATTTTTTTCTTTTTTCTTCTAATTTTTATTATTGATTAAAATGGTCAAATATTTTATAAATATTTTATTTTTTATCTCTAACTTATTTATTCTTGAAAAATAATTGATACAAATTTAAAATAGAATATAATATTTTTGTGTGTAGAAATATATGTATGTATTAAAATAAAAAAATTTAAAGATATGACATATATATATATATATATATATATATATATATTTACAACAAATGCCAATGAAAATATCAATGCAATTAACTATATTACCATTTAGAATATACAAAAAATAAGTTAGGTAACAAAGTGATAAACAGTAATAAGAAAATTTCATTAATTATTTTCCGTGGCAAATTGCCACGGATTGCCACAGATTATGTTAGTCCGTGGCAAATCCCTAGCAAATTGCGAGGGATTTGCCACAGATTTATTTTTTCTTTTTTATTCTAATTTTTATTTTTTTTATTTTTATTCCATACATTTTGATTAAAATGATCAAATGTTTTACAAACATTTTGTTTTTTTATCTCTAACTTATTTATTTTTGAAAAATAATTGATACGAATTTAAAATAGAATGTAATATTTTCGTATGTAGAAATATATGTATGTATTAAAATAAAAAAAATTAAACATATGATATAATTTTTTTTTTTTGGTGACAACAAAAGTCATTGGAAATATCAGTGCAATTAACTATATTACCATTTAGAATATACAAAAAATATGTTAGGTAAAATAGTGATAAAAAGAATAAGAAAATATCATTAATTATTTTACATGGCAAATTGCCACGGGATTATGTTAGTCCGTGGAAAATTCCTAACAAATTGCGAGGGATTTGCCACGGATTTATTTTTTCCTTTTTTATTTTAATTTTTATTATATTTATGTTGATTAAAATGGTCAAATGTTTTATAAACATTTTGTTTTTTTCTCTCTAACTTATTTATTCTTGAAAAATAATTGATACAAATTTAAAATAGAATGTAATATTTTTTTTGTGTAGAAATATATGTGTGTATTAAAATAAAAAAATTTTAATGATATGATATAATTTTTTTTTTTTTACAACAAAAGCCATTGGAAACATCAGTGCAATTAATTATATTACCATTTAGAACATACAAAAAATATATTAGGTAAAATAGTGATAAAAAAGAAAACGAAAAATTTATTAATTATTTTTCGTGACAAATTGCCATGGATTTGCCACGAATTATGTTAGTCTGTGGCACATCCTTAGAAAATTGCGAGGGATTTGCCACGGATTTATTTTTTCTTTTTTATTCTAATATTTATTTTTTTTAATTTTTATTCCATACATTTTGATTAAAATGGACAAATATTTTATAAACATTTTATTTTTTTTTATCTCTAACTTATTTATTCTTGAAAAATAATTGATACGAATTTAAAATAGAATGTAATATTTTTGTGTGTAGAAATATATGTATGTATTAAAATAAAAAATTTTAAAGATATGACATAATTTTTTTTTCTTACAACAAAAGTCATTGGAAAAATCAGTGCAATTAACTATATTACCATTTAGAATATACAAAAAAATATGTTAAGTAAAATAGTGATAAAAAGAATAAAAAATTTTCATTAATTATTTTTCGTGACAAATTCATGGCAAATTGCCACGGATTATGTTAGTCCGTGGCAAATCCCTAGCAAATTGCGAGGGATTTGCCACGGATTTATTTTTTTCTTTTTTCTTTTAATTTTTATTATTGATTAAAATGGTCAAATATTTTACAAATATTTTATTTTTTTATTTCTAACTTATTTATTCTTGAAAAAGAATTTATACAAATTTAAAATAGAATGTAATATTTTTGTGTGTAGAAATATATGTGTGGATTAAAATAAAAAATTTTAATGACATGATATAATTTTTTTTTTTTAACAACAAAAACCATTGGAAATATCAGTGCAATTAACTATATTACCATTTAGAATATACAAAAAATATGTTAGGTAAAATAGTGATGAAAAATAATAAGAAATTTTCATTAATTATTTTCCATGACAAATTGCCACAAATTATGTTAGTTCGTGGCAAATCCCTAGCAAATTGTGAGGGATTTGCCACGGATCTATTTTTTCTTTTTATTCTAATTTTTATTATTTTATTTTTATTCCATACATTTTGATTAAAATGATCAAATGTTTTATAAACATTTTATTTTTTCATCTCTAACTTATTTATTCTTAAAAAATAATTGATACGAATTGAAAATAGAATGTAATATTTTGGTGTGTAGAAATATATGTATGTATTAAAATAAAAAATTTTAAAGATATGATATAATTTTTTTTTTAACAACAAAAGCCATTGGAAATATCAGTGCAATTAACTATATTACCATTTAGAATATACAAAAAATATGTTAGGTAAAATAGTGATGAAAAATAATAAGAAATTTTCATTAATTATTTTCCATGACAAATTGCCACAAATTATGTTAGTTCGTGGCAAATCCCTAGCAAATTGTGAGGGATTTGCCACGGATTTATTTTTTCTTTTTATTCTAATTTTTATTATTTTATTTTTATTCCATACATTTTGATTAAAATGATCAAATGTTTTATAAACATTTTATTTTTTCATCTCTAACTTATTTATTCTTAAAAAATAATTGATACGAATTGAAAATAGAATGTAATATTTTGGTGTGTAGAAATATATGTATGTATTAAAATAAAAAATTTTAAAGATATGATATAATTTTTTTTTTACAACAAAAGTCATTGGAAATATCAGTGCAATTAACTATATTACCATTTAGAATATACAAAAAATATGTTAGGTAAAATAGTAATAAAAAGAATAAGAAATTTTTATTAATTATTTTTCGTGGCAAATTACCACGGATTTGCCACGGATTATGTTAGTCCGTGGCAAATCCCTAGCAAATTGCGAGGGATTTGCCACGAATTTATTTTTTTATTCTAATTTTTATTATTTTTATTTTTATTCCATACATTTTGATTAAAATGGTCAAATGTTTTATAAATATTTTGCTTTTTTTATCTCTAACTTATTTATTCTTGAAAAATAATTGACACGAATTTAAAAATGATTGTAATATTTTTGTGTGTAAAAATATATGTGGGTATTAAAATAAAAAAAATTAATGATATTGTTATAAAATTTGGGTAGTGTTAGAATAAAATCTACACACTACACACTAAGAAAATTCTAACTATTCTTTGCACAATAATTTCTTTTCAAACTGCTCTCTTTCTTTCTCTCACAATTCTTTCTCTATTCTTTCTTTCACAAAATGATGGTGTATTCCAAACTTAGAGAATAACTCTATTTATAGAGCTCTCATAAGTGGAATACATCATGGCAAACATCATCTTCTATAATACATCATGGAATACATCATCTTCCATAATACATCATGGAATACATCATCTTCTATAATACATCATGAAATACATCATCATCTACTAATCTTAATTAGTAGTGTCTCTACTAAATGATGGGCATCCATAAAAATTCATAATTAGTGGAGCTTCCACTAATTCACAATATATCATAACATTCCCCCTTGGATGTCCATCCATTACATAAAGAATATGCCTCGTTAAAACCTTACTAGATAAATAAATAGAAATAAAAATCCCATGACTTTATCATCCAGTTCAAACACAATCACCCATGATCATGGAGTAAATCAATGTAATCAGTATTGAGTCAATGTAATCAATGTAACAAACATTAGAATGAGTACGGGAAGCCATCGGGATAGCAGATGAAGGAATAGATGTCTACCTAACTGTGGCAGAGGAATTAGATATATAGAAGTTTATTCCTTTTTAAGTTTTATTATTTGAAGCCTTTGGAGTTTTTTGAATCCATATTTATTCAATACTTAGTAACTCAGAATCCTAAAACAAAGAAGAGAATTTTCAAATCCATATATTCTGTTTTCTTAACTGTGTCTTTTCTTTCTATATGACTTTATATACAGGATTTTGGCATCCTTGCACTGCCTACAGTACCTGGACCTCCCCCGAAACTGCAAACAGAACCAAGCTCCCTAAAAATACTAGCCCAAAAACTCCAGATCGATCAACATTACTAGATCTTTATTCAGAAATTCACCAGATCTCTAGAGTTCATATCAATGCGCACTGCTGCTTGAAACCCAAACTATGGTTACCAAACTTAGTACAAAAAGAGGCCTCTAAAATCACCACGAGGCTAAAACCCTTGGCAAAAACACTGAAATCGCAAATAATAAGAAAATGCCTTTCGAAAAATGGAACTTTTTAAACAATGAAACACCTTTCTTGATCAGCATTGTCCCAATTCATGACTTAAAGTAAACCCCTCCCTTCAACACTCTATTGCACCCTCCTAACAAAAATGACAATAAAGCACAAGAAGATACACAAGAACCAAGCAAACGAACAAAAACACGGGGCACAGAAAGTTGTAAAAATGTCACCTATTAAATCTTCCGCTACCAAGAGTCAAGCATCACAGTAAGCAAACAGAGAAGCCAACCTAGATTAGCTAAGTCTGGGCTCAGAGCTTGAGGGCGGCGGTGGCGTGGTAACAGTCTACCAGATGAGAATAAGGAAGAGGGCGGCGGTGGCATGGGAAATAGCAGAAGAGAAAGACGGGTGATTGATGAAAGGGATGGGTTTGAGCAAGGGGAGAGTGAGAAGAGAGAATATCATTGACTTGTTGGTATTGGGGGCAGGAGGAAATCAACTTGAGTGAAAACTTGTGGTCCTAAGGGTTTCTTTTGAAAACTTTAGGGACTTAGATATAATTATCTGAATAAACTAAGTTAAAACAATATAAAATTTGAAATAATTATTTTAAAAGTTTATTTATTTATTTTTACAATTGGCTCATTATTTTTTAGAAGATATTTAAAATAGGTTGTGCTTAAAAAAATTTATGGTCATAAGGGTTTCTTTTTTAGAAACCTTAGGGACTTAAATATAATTATCCAAATGAACTAAGTTAAAAAATATAAGAATTCAAGTAATGACTAAATGCATTAATAATTAACTAATATATGACCTTAAGTCTTAATATACATTCACATATAACTTGAAAATTTATAAACTTTATATATAGTAATTATAATTTATATATGTCATGTATACAGAAAGACAAAGTATGATATAGTAATTAAAAGTATGGGATAAAAATAGTAACTTTACTAAGTATTTCTATTTTTTATATTGAAAACTTTTTATTTTTATAATATTTGTTGTATATGATATAAATTTAAAAGTTTATCAATTTGAATATAAAATAAAAGAATCAAATTTACAAATATATTGACAATTTATGTGCATTAATAAAGATTGTTCTTATTTAATTTTGTATGATTTACAGTAATTACTATTTATATATGTGCATGTATATAGAAAAATATAAATATGATGGAAACACATCCTACACATATACATGACGCCTACGTATTTATATTGTCACACAAATAAAAGTAATAACTTTTATATTATGATAAAAAGAATAAAAATTATATCTATTAATAAAATTATGTGTACAAATATAATATAATTTTTTGATTGTTAAATTTAAAACACCCAATTGATAAATTGTTTAATGTCTATTTAGTTAGGAATATTTACATAATTAAAAAATTATGAACCGAGTCTTTTAAATTCAAAAGTATTTATTATATTAAAAAAATTTAGAACTAAGAAATTTGTTGTATAACTAAAGGCATGAAAAAATTGCTTACATTTATTATCAATTCAAAAATAAAATTTATATTATTTAGGAATATGTGTACAGAATAATTATATACTCTGATAAATAGAAGCAAATTAAAAATAAAAAATTTAAAAAAGCAAAAGTGATAAAAAAATTTACTTTATTTATTTATTTAAATCAAAATTTACAAGTTTTAAAAGTGTATTTCATATAATTGTAATATTTTGTAAAAAGTAAATAAATATAATACATGCTGTCAATTTGAATAAACAATGACATAGCACAGTGGTTGGAACACTGTGCATCCACAATGGAGACCCAGGTTCGACTCTTGGTGGTTGCAAGAAGGGTTGTTGTTATCGATTGGTAATCAGTTGGTAAATATTTTCCTGCCAAATTACCAACTGAGTATATTTTTAACCAATATATTTCGGTTGGTAACCAGTTGGTAAATTTTTTTTCCATTAAATTACCAACCGATTACCAACTGATAATGTACTGACCGAGTGTTATTAGTTGGTATTCGGTTGGTATATATTTTCCCGCCAAATTACCAACCGATTACCAACTGATTACCAACTAACTATTTACCAACTGATTATGTTTGTTGGTAAATGGTTGGAAAAATTTTAAATTTTCTCAATTTTCATTTCGGT